>PVLD010000004.1:0-197277 GCA_004027595.1 Dinomys branickii
TAAAATAAAAAAAAAAAAAACAAAAAAATGTACGTTCAAGCTAAGACTCAAGGCAAGTGAGGCGTGGCCCCACAAGGGCATTTGGAGGGTGAAAGCACAGCCAGCCGAGGGGAGACTGAGTGCAGGAAGAGCTTGCTTTGGTTGCTGCAGGAACAGCAAAGAAGGGAAGAGTGGCTATGGGGCAGTGACTGAGAGAGAAGAAAGAGGTGAGACTACTGAGGCAGAGATAACCAGATTCGACAAGATCCGTGAATTCTTGGGGGAAGTTTAGACATTTCATCTGAGTGTGGCATGGCATTGTGGAACGCTTCCTCTGGCTGCCGCACCGAGACTCAATTCTAGGATATAGAGGGTGAAAGTAGAGACCAGGTCAGAACAAAGGACCAGGAGAGTTGATGGCGGCTGGGACTCAGACGATAGTTACGAAGGTGATGAGAAATGGATGGATTTCCCATCTGTGTCACACAAGGAGTCATCAGTATCTATCGTTGCATTGTTTGGGCAGAAGAAAGGGTAAAAAGCTTTGCTGTATTCTAGAATCAAATGCATTTTTAAAACAAGACATCAATTCTTTCCAAACCTGCTTTTATAAGACATGAAAAAGCCGATCTTGGGACATGGCTGAATTTTAAATTTCGCAACCTAAATAAAATTTTAAAATTAGAATGCTAAGAAGCTCTTTTCACCTTTCAAGGGCTGCCTGCCTGTTCTGCATCACTACTGAAGAAAGATCCGAGGAAGGGCTTTAGCTGTACCATGACGGACTCTACTTAAATACAAAGGAAATCCAGATCAGATGCTGTAAGTTACTAAGTATGGGAATGAATTCTTAAAATAGCCTTCAATTCCAGCCTGCCTGGGACATTCTGGGGAGGGATGGTGGCCCCTCCAGTTCCCTCCCATCGTGGTGACTTAGACTTCAGAAGGAGCTGATGACCAAACACTGTTAGATAATGACTCTCTGCTGATCTCGTGCTGTACAAAGTTGCCCTTAAAAGTCAAACAAAAAGTACTCTCATGTGGGCTGCCAAAGTTGGAAAGCAGAGCCACCACCTGGCTGCAAATAGGTCACTGAGTTTCCTCAAATCTGGCCTACAGCTCCTCTCTCAAAGAGAATTAGCCTGCTGTCAACTTTAAAAGCACATGACTGCAACCTTTTGGGAGCAATAAAGTACAATATGGGTGAAGATCTTTATATCCGTTTGCCCCTATTCTCACCCCATTCTTCAAATGATTGAAATATCACAAGAATTTTCCCCCCTTCTTAAAATATTACCTCAGGGATAAAAATACAACATCCACATGAAGCCGGTGTGTATGATGTATATGGTGTGTGTATGATGTGTATGGTGTGTGTATGATGTACATGATGTGTGTGTGTGTGTGTGTGTGTGTATGCCTGTGTGTGCTTGTATATCTATAAGTGTCTATTCCTTTTCAGGATTAGGAAGGGAGATGTCAGACTTAGTTATGTGTAAAAGGGGAGAAAATAAAAGTGAAAATGTCCTTACTTAATTTTGACTCTCAGAAACCCCCTAATTGCCAAAGATAAAGGGCATTTTACAGGGTTAACTTGAATTTTACAGCAGCATGTGATGTTCGTATCACTTCCTAAGACACATATTTTATGTTGTGCTGTCACTCAACAACTGTTGATTGGGTTGGGGATATAGCTCAGTGGAATAAGCGCCTGCCTAGCAAGCGCAGGGTCCTGAGTTCGATCCCCAGTACCACCAAAAAAAAAAAACCAACTGTTGATTGATGGATTATCATGTGTCAAGAGGAGCCAGGGAGACAGTACTTCCTCAGGAGTCTGAACTCTTTTCTGATGTCCTTTCTCTGGCTCGTCCTTCTAGGCCCATCTGCTCATACTTTAAACAGCCACCATTGGAAGACTTCTCATTCAAAGGTTTCTGAAATCCCATGGTGTTGATGAGTACCCAGAAAGCAACATCTTCAATTTTACATCTCAATCCAAGGCCTCATCCCTGAGCTCCAGAGCTGCATGTATGTGTGCACTCACCAGCATGATTGGATTTGTTGAAAAAATGAAAGAGGCATCACATGCTCATTGCAAGAAATAAGACAATACAGCAGCATAAGGGAGCAGTAATTATGTCTTCTTCCCCTCTCCAGTTTCACTGTTCTGAGAAAAGGATGTTAACTAATTAATACATATTCTAAGTAGCTTCTCCATCCATACTCATAGGAATCTATACATATGTCTGTTTATATCTAAATTGTAAGTAGATGTTTCTATATGTTTTCCTTGGGTGCCTCAGTCCCAAGGCATCTTATATTTACCCTTTAGACCCAAACGTCTATGATTCTAGTTCATCTTCTTGGCTTTAAATCTGGACTCACATAACAGCCTTTTTCATCAATCTACTCACCCCCATCACTATGTTCATACCTACTATTTTTCCCTCTAGTGGTTGTTCCAAAATGAAACTTTTATCTACTTAAACTCCTGCAGTTGCTCCACAACATTCACATAGGAATTGAAACCCCTTCTCCTTGCATACAAGGACATTTAGAGTGTCTCTTCAGTCCTTATTCTCCCCTCTGACCCCCACATATGCTCTTCCTAGTGATGACTAAGCAGTGTCAGATAATCACCCTCTCTACTGGGTTTGTGCAATGGGAAATTTCCCTTCAAAGTCAAATGAAAAATGCATTAGGCTGTTCACACTTCCATAAGAAAATGTCATAGACTGTGTGGCTTAACCAATATTTCTAGAGATTGGAAAATCCAAGGCCAAGGGCTGACCAGGTTTGTTGTCTGGAGAGGGCTCCCTTCCTGGCTTGCAGACAGTCACCATCGCATTTTGTCTTTATATGACCAGGAAAGAGAGAGAGAAAAATCTGCCCCTCTCTCCTTGTATAAGTCCACAAACATATCTGAGTAGGGCTCCACCCTTCTAATGCCATTTACCTTAAATTTACTTTTAAAGATGCTGTCTCTAGATATTATTCTAGCTCCAAGTCATGAACTGGGAGAGTGAGGAGGAGGAGAATTTAGTCCCTTACAGGATGAGAGGGTTTTTCCCTCTTCTTGGTATAGATAGTAAGAGTAGATACTCTGAGCAAGGCTGTCTGGGTTTGAATCTTCTTTCTGCCACTTAGGCTCTGAGTGAGTTTGATCAGGTTATTTACTCAGCTGTGTTTTAGATTCCCTAATGGAGGAATTTTAAAACATGTGCATGTGGTGCATGTGTCAGAATCATCTCAAACGTGGTGTTATTAAAGCACAGGTTACTGAAGCTGACCAGTATGCTTCTGAGACAGCAGGTCTGGGGGTGGGCTTGAGAATTTGGACTTCTAACAAGTTTCTAGGTGATAGTGATGGTACTGTTGGAGGCGCCACACTTTAGAGAGCCACTTCCTTATTATAAAATAGGACTGATAATGAACTTGTTTCATAAAGATTTCTTTGAAACTATTAGATGAATGGTGACACAAAGTGCTCAGAACAGTGACTAATGCTAATCTTGCAATGATTGTTGGGTGTCATTATTATTCTATGCCTGAAACAAAATTGTATATGTTTCTCATCACTCATCTTAAACTTCACTTTGCTGGAAAGCTTTCCTGATACTCCCTGGCAGAGTGTGGAACCACAGTCCTGTAGCCTTCTTACCTTATTGTAGAACTTAGCTGTGGGATTGTAACTACTTAAACCTTACATGCATGTTTATACACTCCCTGGGCTGTAAGCTGAGCTTAAAAGATGGGTATTCTGTATTATTTACATTGGACTTCCCAGTATATGCTTGATAAAGAAGCTGTCCAGTAAATATATTTTGAATAAAGAAATTAATGGCAATCCGGTTCAGTTCCACCTAAATTCTAACATGTGAAACTTTCTCCTTGAGCAGTGGTTCTCCATGCTGACAAGATATTATCACCTTTTAGGCCATGCTGACACTTGGGCTCCTCCTCAGACCAATTAGTGCAGAATCTGTGGAGCTGGGGCCTGAGCCCTTGTAAGCACCAAAGTTTCCTAGGAGATTTTAATGTACTGTGTGTTTGGACTGAAACAACTGAGCTGGGGGAATGCAGTCCATTAAAATGTGCATTTCATTCAACATTATCAATCGTCCACTCCTGACCATGAATTTGTTTCTCTTATCTCACTATAAACTGCCAGCTTTGAGAAGTTTTGAAAGGGGGTAAATAGAGAAATTAGCATTTGTAGAGCACTTTACAGTTCTCAAAGCACTTTCATATCCAGTGTGTCATCAAAATCTTAAAATAACCCAGTGAGGAAGGTATCATTCTTTACAAATGCTTTGAAGCAACAGCCCAGAGAAGGAGGGTGCACCAAACCCTTTAAAAAGAAACAACAAATCAGCAAAATGCCATCTGCCAGGGCTTTTTTGCTCTTGGACAATCTGTTATCAACAATGCTACCCACAGGCCATCTTGGCTATTCATCCATGACTTGGGCCTCAAACATTTTTCTCCACTCAGCTTTTGACGTGCCTTGCTCCATAGCTGGTTAGTAGCTTCTGCTTTGCCCTTTGGCATCTGAGATCTGCTTGGCTCTTTACCAGCTGCATTTCAGGAACTGACTCCCTCTGATTTTGGAGGCATTGGTGTTGTTTTAATCTTACTTAAGCTCAGTAGAGTTAAATGACTTGCTAGAGCCACAATGCCAGTGAGTGGCAGGCCTTGGATTCAAACCCAGTTGGAATAAGAAAGAAAACAGGAGGAGTAATGCTCTGAGGCTGAGAATGGGCACGGAGGAAGGAGAAAGATACTAACAGAAAAGAGAGGGCAAAAGACTCATGCTTCACCCTTTGCCCTCCTGCCTAGGACTACTGTTCAGTTGTGGGCATACAATTAGACTATAAAATAGAAAAAAATCCTTGTGCAATATTCTAGAATGAAAACATCTGAAAGCAGAATTTCGCTCATGAAAGAGCTTTCCTAGGTATATTGTTTTATTCCAGCGATGGCAATGGCTCAACAATATTTTTGGAGGTGAGGCCAAATGCTGAAAGCCCTTGTAAATATAATTAATAGTGGCAAATATTTGTCCTTTGAGAGAATAATTTATGTTTGGATAAAGAGTCATTTAGAACCAAATATGACGAACATGAAAGAGGACAGTGAAGAGGAATAGTGTTTGTTTAGGAAAGCCCTGGGCCACAAGCCCCTCCGGGTGTTATGCTTGTCCTTTTAGAATCTTACGTCCATAGGCATTGCTGTGTTGCTTACCATGGAGTAGGTGATCAATAGGTGTTTGATGGAAAATGAACAAATTAACAAATGATTGGAAATTAATTTATTATGAGGCCCAGAAGTTGATGTCTTAGAAAAGGATGTCCAAAACTGCTCTAACTTGTAGAATATTATTGAAGAGCACCAAGAGTCTCAACGGGACCAGAAACTGTTAGAGGCCACATCTTGTTGGGTAACACAGGTCCTGATGTGCCTGCTCTGTAGGCATGGATGCATACATCCATGTGTACACACATGCACATAAACAGTTCTATCGTTTTACATTTTCTAGCCCTACATTTTCTATCCATATGCAAATATGTATGAGACACAGACATACATATGGGAAGAGTTAAATCTTCTTAGTCATGGGTAGCTGTTCAGGAGAAGGGGAAAACTGAAGCCTTATTAAAATCAAAAGAGGATAGAGGGAGATTTGATACACTGAATGGTTAGACACAAGGTTTTGATTCAAATTATAGGTGCATCTTATCTCCCTTTCTGGTACCAGGCAAGAGGTTTCTCATTTTCTTTGTGAACCTGTCCCCTTAAAACGTGACTGTTCCCTTCAAGCAGAGACCAAGACAGCATACAATGTCCTAGGTCTAGATTTGGGCTCTCAGAAACATTTCATTGGGGAAAAGAACCCCTTTATCTATCCTCTATGAATTGTGGGCAGAAAAATAATGCCTAAGTAAAATAGCTTATTTATAAAAACAACCAGTACTAAGATCGTATCATAGGAAAATATTTTTAGAGTGCTGGAAGGAATAGAAATTGTGCTTTCTTACAAGTTACTTTTAAAATATTACTGGGAAAAGTAGAACACAAAACAAAAAAACCTTTCCATAGTCTCTTACATTGCATAATGATGAGAGATAAAGAATGTCAGTGTTACTTCTTTGTGCACGACACAAACAATGAGATATACAGCCAAACACCTCATAAGCTTTATTAGCATCTTCTTCACGCACTGGTGTCCGTCTAGTTCTCATTCAAGCTTTCCCTTGCAATAGTAGCATGGTAAAAGTCCAAGGTCATGAATTGGAAGAATGGGAGCTTCCTTCCAGTTGCAGCATTCACCAGTGAAAGCTTGACCTTGAGCAAGTCGCTCCCCTAAGCAAGTTGTTCCCCTGAGCTTTAGTTGCCTTCTAAATAAAAAGAACTGATTGGAGTAGATCACGGTGGGGTCTCTTTGTCTCACCATGTGATGGGAAAAACAGCCCAGAACCATACAGTTCCATAATTGCCCCAACAGTGTCTGCTGTAAAGACCCGAGCCCTCAGTGAAGGGCTTTGTCAGACATGGTCACAAGTTTTTGCCACTGAACTCTACTGGAGGGATGTTTTAGTGGCATGGCTCAAGTTCCAAAAAGGATATTCTTCTATTTCCTTCTCCACATGAAAAGAGACAGATAAATAAAGATTTTGTTAAATTGCCCAACAAGGGGAAACTAAGAATTTCATGCAATTATATTGTTTCTGAAGGTTCTTCTAATTGAATTACCACAGGCGCCTGTTGGGCATTGCTGGACAAGTCCTCTATAATTCCATTAGTATTACCTCTGTGGAGCCTATGAATGCCATTAACATAAGGCAGATATTTGCTTTCAATAAGATAACACAGATGATTTTGTCTAATTGTCTTTCTAATCCCTCCCCCTCACAGCCTGGGAAATGGCTTGCAAATGCTCAAATCCAGCCTTTTATTATTGCTGATCAAACAGCTTTGGAAACATGACAGTGCTATTTGGGGAGCTTTGTGTCTTTCCCTTCACCCATCCCGTGCTTGTGGCTTGTGACCATGGGGTGGGTACAGCGTACCATTTCTGCTGAGATCTCCGTCACTTAGGCAGGGAGGGTAGAGAAGGGCAGACAAAGCCTGCCCTGTTTCTTACTGCACTGCCTGTGGATAAAAGCAGCTATGCCTCGCAACCCGGTTTGTTTCTCTCCTCCTGGGCTCCTCTCTCCTGGTGGGTAGTGTTTTATTAGTGTTGTTACATACAACGCAATAAATTCATCTTACTGCTTTTGTAGCCTGGCTATCATTCAGTCAAATCTTAGTTATTCTTGGGCTATTTAATCTTGAATATTTCCAATCGAGTTTGTTTTTTAGTTATTCAGTGTGTTTCACTGCCTACCCTATGTTTTTGACTACCTAATAATTCATTCATTTCCAATTGATGGCTGAGCAGGGTAAGACTTGATCTGTTTTGCCTTTGAGCATTGCTACAATGAAATATTTGTGGGAAAGCTTGAGTAAAATCAGTTTTAAGTGTTCCACAAATTGCATTTATTCATGTTTTCACCCACTACTATAAATAATCCGAAGTTGAACAAAAGGTCTGGCCACTGGTCAGTGGTAGTAATAAAAGTAGAAACTCCACTGTATCGGGGAGATGAGTGATATCCTTAATAAGACTAGAGCTGGGACAGGCTCATTTCCTCTCCACAATACAATATATATGCACAGGCCCAGGCAATGCAGTAAGGGGGACAGAGTTAGACTGAGTTTTGAATTTTCCCATGGGTCTTTAATCCTACCTCTATTTTTGCAAATCATTTCTTTCTTGGGCTAATCCTGTAATAATTACCAGGCACATTGATCCATAGCTGAAATAGGCATGCACCAGTACACTGTGAAGTGTGGTGAGTATTGGACTCTCAACTAAAGAAAACAATTCTCTTCTCTCCACTGGCAAAGGAGGTTCCAATCAGAATACTTTTGACATTAGGAGACTGGTGTGGATTTTGCACCAAAGGTGGGAGGTAACGAGAGAAAATGAAGTTTGCAAGAGGTTCCGATTATATCTGTTTATAGCAAAGTAATTATTGGAATAATTGTTCCACTGTGAACATGAACTTTACACTTAAGTTGTTTCCCATTATTTTCATTATTCCAACTGATTGATACCACTTATAAACCTCTTTGAAAGAATTATGGTCTTTCATTATAATTTTTTTTAATGGCAGGTTAAACCAAGCTATGTATTAAGAAAAATGTAAGAAAAATATATCTTATTTCCGTAAAGGAAAATAGATCTGATCTTCATAAATAAATCTGATAACTCTACACTTGTAGCTTAAATTTTTTCAGTTGGAAAACTGTAAATTTCTAGTGTTTCTAATCTAGGTTTCTTCTATGCATTTTAGAAGTAAAAGAATACAACATATTTAGAAAGAGATGGCCAGGTCATTAATTCCTGTGTCCCCAAGGACTACTGTAGTTTGTTTTCGTCTTCATATTCTCCAGAATTTTATCTGGTTAACTTTGAGGTGTCTTAACCAGTGCATATCCCAGAGGAGGAAGACCGAGGAACAGAGCTTATCATTAAAAAGCGTTCCAACTCCAAACCTAGCAGTCTCTTGAAATTTACCCTGATAAATGCTTTATGCACAAATAACTACTTGTTCAATTAGGACACAAATTTTGATAGGGCTTTTTAGCTGTGAGATTCTGGATTTGTAAACTAATACTCTCTGGCTGCGAAGCCAATGGCAGCATTATACTTTCCTGGAGGGACCAGGCTCCTGGGAAATGTACTTAATGACACAGAGTCCTTTGAAATAGGAAGGTACTCAAGTACTACTCCTGGCTGCTGAGGGAAATACTGGGCTTTAACTCAGTCACTTGGAATGATGTGCTTAAAAGCAACAAACATTTGTGGGCCACAAAACCATGCTAAACTTTGAATAATCTAATTGAATGCTTACTATAACCCATGAAAAAGATACAATGATCATTTACATTTTCTATATGAGGAGGTTTACATTTGCTAAAATGACTCATCCATGATCATTTAATGAGTGGCATCCAGAACTGAAATAGGGCAATCTGACACTAGAGTCTGTTCTCTTTTCTATAGCCCACTGTCTATCACAGTGCCTGGAAACTAGCTGCCTTCTTTGACCTCGAAGCTCGCTCCCCTTCCTGTGAAATTAAGGTCCATTAGTGAAGAGGAACTCCCAGAGGAGCTCACACGGCCTACAGCTGATGCAAAGGGGGATCAACATGCTTTTCTTTCCCAGCTCCCACCAAGGGAAAAAGGCAAAGAGAGAACAGGACTCTGCCAATGTGGACAGATGGTATGTAGGCTGTTTTGGAGATGGAAAGAAGGGTTTGCTGGCTGACAAAGAACAAGAGAAAGAGATTGGAGAGAAGTGTGACATAAGCAGAAAGAGCTGCACTTGAAATATATGTAGAAGAGAAAAAGATTGAGAGATAGGGGCTGCTCTAGGCGACAGATGGGCAAGTAGACTGGAAAAGACATTTTAAAAATGTCACATCGCTACAGCCTAGTGAATAAAAGTGAGCGAAGAAAGAGGGAGACAATCAGAAATGAGAGGGGCAAGCGCCTCTCCACAGTGCTTTTGCAGCTTCTCGATTGGAAGCCTTGAGAGATCTAGAATGCATCCTCCCATGTGGGAACTGGAGGGTCCATAATCACTCCTAACAGAAACTTGGCCTACCCAGGAGCTGGCCTAGAATGAAAGGAAATATGAGGATGCTCCCTGGAAGCTTGAATTTTATCAGGCCTTATCCATTGTTTACTGAGTTCTGGAAAGAAGGACAGTAAGATATAATAGATTTTATGGCTGGCTGGACCTTCTAAGATGTACCATCCGTTACCAAGCTCCAAGAACCTTCCCAGATCTTGGCTGAGGGCATACTGATGGTATGATTAGTAGCCCATATATTTTCCTTCACAAATCCACCTTAAATTATGTATGCACATGACTTAATGTTAAGATGGTTTATTCATGAGTTTGCCTTTGGAGACAGGAGATAGACAATTTGCTTTTGTGAGGGTCTCTCTGGAGAGTGACAGCTGCACAATGTGTTATTCCATCAGACTTGATGAGAAGAAAACATCTCAATGTAGGGGCCTCTGTTTCAAATAATGATCAATGTTCCCTGGTTCCCAAGTTGAGAAGCATTTATATTGACACACTGCTTGAGGTAAAAGATCAAAAGATTCTTCAGCATCTGACAGGGCAGGTCAGTATAAAGGAAAGACATTAGTTTCTCTGATTGTTTGGATCTGGGGCAAACCTAAAAGCAGTTTACTACTCTTGAGGTAATTTAACATTGTTGGCTGTGGTTCTTTTAAGAGAGCGGGGTCAGCTAAGTGAATCATTCTGCCACATTTCTATAAGGTGCACCGTGGGCAGGGGCTTGACCAGAGGCAGGACTCTCTTGAGCTTTATCCTTTCTGAGATGTTTGATTACTAAAGGACTCAATTATCAAAAGAATCTTGCTTACGAACAGGTCTTACTTCCCTGTCAGATGACTTCATGGCAGAACATTTTGTTACTTCCATCATAAGAAAATTAAATACATCTTTCTTGGAGGTCCCTTCCTAGCAGTCTTGGGGGCATTGCTCTGGATTTTTAGAATCAAATATAACTGAAACTACTGCTTTCAGTTAAGGTTATGGAATGTATAACTGTGATCAATAACTACATTGAGACATTTTAAATGTTTTGTCACATTTAGGGCTGCATTGAAAGCATCGTCTGTGCATCTTCCGTATCTTCCTACACCCTGGCCCCCCCCTCTCCAGGGATGCTCCTGCGCTACAGAGCTCTCCACAGCCACTCTATGCTTTGTCCTGTATTAGCTTAATTGAAAATATCAAGCTAACAAAGCCAAAAAGAGGTGTTTCATAAATGTGTGAAAGGGGTGAATTTTACTGCAAACCTATACATTACAGTTTCTGCTTTTATAAAACAACTCTCAGAAAAGGTAGATGTGGGTTTATTTTCCATAAACTATGACTGACTTCTTAACTATGCAAAGTTCTGAGTTGAAAACTCCGCAAATGAACACAAATAGGAAGCGTAATACACGCTGTATGCTTTCAAGGAGCTTATCGGGAAAGTAAATAAGAAAATCTCAGAAGTTACAAGATGCCATAAGAGTTATGAAAGGAACTGGGGCAGTTAATAGAGGAAATATAGTGGTACTTCTGTTGATGAACACTTTTGTTTGCAAACAATTTGGTTCACAAACCCGAGTCTTTGACAAAATTTTGTTCTTGTTTGCAAACTTTGCATCCAGTGGCAAACACAACTGCAGCCATCTTTCCCACACAAATGCGGCCATCATTCCCAAAACAGTAAACCAGATTAAGTTCGTGAACCGAGGAGCCACTGTGTATTACTTTCCACTGAGGGAAATCTCTCCAAGTAGCTCCATGGCTGACTCTTCCACTTTCTAGTCTTTGCAGCAGTGTCACCTCCTCCTTGTCAATTACCCTGACCATCCATTTATCCTTGTAACCCTCCTCCACCACTCTAATCTTTGCTATATTTTCCCCATAAAACTTATTCCCTTCCATCAAGAATGTAGCTCATCTTTTGTTATTGTTTATTGTCTGTCTACCCAACACCAACAGAATATAATCTGCAGAAGGTCAGAGATTTTATTTTTTGTCTGCTTTGTTCGTTGCTACGTCTTTCCCTCGCTCGTAGGAAGTGCCTGGAATCTCAAAGGAGCTCAATAAATATTTGTTATTCTCATTAGATGAGCTTGAAATTGAACTAGATAGAATGAATAGGAAACTGAATAAGTTGCAATACCTGCTGTAAGAAACTCGCAAAATGATACTAACGACTAAGATAACAATAACAGCAAGGGCGGTAGTTATTATTTATCAAACTCTTATGGGCCACTCATTGTACTCAGCTCTTTTCCCTGTCTTATTTAATTTTCCCAACAATCATTTGAGATAGATACTATCTCTATTTTATTGATGAGAAAATAATCTTAGAAAATTTAAATCACTGGGCCCATGTAACATATCAAGAAATTGCTTGTGCTGGGATTTCAGTCCAAGACTCTTACACTGTAGAATCCATGGATTATTTTTAAATTTTTAATATTATAAATTGTAGAACATTTCCAAGCATACACAAACACAGAAAGAGTCATACCATGAATCTTTGCATACCTGTCATTTAGCCTCAACCAAAAATGAGAAATCCATGTTCAACCTGGCACCCAAAGTTAATAGTCTTTACTGCTTGTTACATATCAATAAAGGAGCAGAATGTTTTTAAGAGCAGAAAGAGTGGAACCTACATACAGGTGTGATTGGGATGCATTTATGAGTTCTTCAGTTACACTTCTCCCTTTCTCCTGCTTCTTGCAAGCTAATTCCCCATTCACATGAACCACTAGGGAATGGAATCCTCTGCCACTACTCTGTACTGGACCCCGAGCTCAGGATTATGAAGTCTGACCCAAAAGAAACTAGCACAAGGGCTGGGGATATAGCTCAGTGGAATAAGTGCTTGCCTAGCAAACACAAGGTCCTGAGTTCGATCCCCAGTACTGCCAAAAAAAAAAAAAAAAAGAGAAAAAGAAAAAGAAACTAGCATGAGAACTCATGTTGGTAAATGCATGTGCTTTGTCTGTGAGGAAGGATTTCTTCTTACTTTCTTCACTGCCAGGAGTTTCAGTGTCCAGAGAAACAAGTTCAGAAGGGAAGACAAAATAGTCCAGGAGAAGACCAGATATCTATAGCCTGGTTCTGGGGCTCATGGCTGTTGGTAAGTCAGGCAGACTGGATGCACCATACTAGTTTCTATTACGGGTAGGCACAACAGTGGGAAACAGCTGACTTAGAGAAACTGTAGAGCTTGGTTTATAAGAGGAGGTTGCTAGGCGGGCCGAGTTCCCACTGTTAGAAAGAAACCAGACTTTATTTGTCCCTTCTGCTTTCTCTTCCCTTTTCAAAACAGTTGAGAGAAAAAAAAATGAAGAATTTGAATTGGTAAAAGCAGACTTGGATTTAGACTCTACCTCTCCCACTTGTGTGACCTCAGGTCTACAATCAACTTGCCTAAATCCTAGCTCCCTTCCTGTAAAAGGGACGTGCTGTTTAGCTTACAGTTGTAGAGTGTCTCCAACGATATCTGGAACACAGCAGTTCTGTGGAAATCAGGGTTAGGAAATTCTCTGTCATTGTCACCTGACAGTTTTCCTGCATTAATTAATGAAGAAAGAGGCTCCTACTGGGATAGGATTTTAACTAGCATTGTTTATACTTTTACAAAAAAGGGAATTAAAAATCCAAGAATCCTGGTTGAATAGTAATCCTCAGTGATCCATATCCAACATGCTTTTTGGAAGTGATCCAGGATCTTGGAGTCAACATGTACCTTCCTAAAGCCTCTTATTCCTAGGGTCATAGTTTTTACCCCTGTTACCTCTATATTAATACCTTTGAAGATACTGACAAGAAAGGATGCCATCCTCAGGTCTTAGCAGTGAAAGAGGACAAATACTGCCCCTGTCCCCAATATCGGGACATGCCATGTAAACATGGTTAATGCCAGTAAAGGTATCATTAGTCTCTCCTTTCCCAGTTTTGTATTCAGATTAGGAAATGGAGGGCCAAAGAGGAAATAGAAGTTCCCAGCAGCTCAAACTGGAATCATGTCCTCCAACTCAGCTTGTCCCCCTACCCTTTTGGAAATACCTCCCTGCTCAGGAGCAAGGAGAGGGTTGGGAGTGGAGTGGAGTCACAAGGGCCAGGCTACCTTATTCACCTCTGTCAAGGTGTCAGCAGGATGGCCAGATCTCTCACCCAATTGGAGATTCTGTAGGCATAAGGTTCTGCATCTAATTGCTATCCATGAATCATCTTTGTCAGACTGTTTTGCTAAGCATATTTTGTGTTTAAGTATAGCAAATTCTTTCAGAGTTTCAGGTAGTCATTATGATAAATTCTCTGATGAATAAAGGGCAATGATCACAGGCCTGCATGTATAGAGGATTATCCTGAGGCACTGAGGCAGCATGGTTCCTGAGCAGGTTATGTCTGCCAGGATCCGTTATTCCTTGCTGGTAATAATTCTAGAACCTGGATACTGGAAGAGACAATGTCTGATAAAGTGATTAACAGGATAGGCTCTTGGTACCGTTTCCCTGGGTTAAAATGCTGCCACGCTAGTTCCCAACTCCACGATCACATTAGCATATTATTAGCCTTTCAGTATTTCAGTTTCCTTCTCAGTGCAATGGGGATTATAAAAGTGTCTGGCTCATAGATTGTTCTGAGAATCAAGTGAGTTAACACATAATTAAAAACATAGAATAGTGCCTGCAAATATTAAATGCCTAATAAATGATGGCTATTTTAGCAAATCGCTGTCCAGATTGTAAGATACTATATCTCTTCATGCCTTGTGATTCTCCCAATTCCACCTTCCCTTGGCTCATTCTTTACTCTGGAAATTAGTAACAGTAATACAGCTGGGCTGCATTACCGCCCTTGTCCTGCAGAGGCTGCTCACTCCTTAATGGCGGTGCTTTGCACCTCGAAACCATCCGTGTTTAATAAGTGGAGTTTAAACAAAAATTTAAAGTCAACATACAAACAAAATATTTAATTAAACAAAATTAAAAACATGTCCCTTTATTGTGGAACATTTCAGAACCTCAAATATGCTAAGTGTACCGTAAACCTCTGGATCTGTACTGGGGGTGGGGATGGGACGAGCACTATGTTCCCCAATTATTCTGATCACAAAACTTTTTTTCCCCCGCACATGATAATCATTAACCACTTCGGGGATAGTTCATTTTCTACTAAACTGAGTTTGGCTAACACTTCACTCAGATTGCTTTTAAAATGCTATTATTTAAAGTGTGGTCTTTAAATCACCTGCTGGTTAAAATGCAATTTTCTGAATCTCATACAAGACCTACAGCATCAGATTCTTTGGCAGAGGGGCTGAAGATGCTGCATCTTAATAAGCTCCCCAGGTGCACATTAAATTTTGAGAACCGCTGCCTTAAAGAAAACACTTCCACCATTTTGCAATTCTATAAATTTGAAATCCTGAATACTAAACATTGTTGACAGGAAGAATGTTTGTTAAATGCCCAATAGCCCTTACTTTAATGAAAATGGGTATGGTGGAGTAAATGGTGAGGTTTGGGGGGTCTTTTGTTTTGTTTTTAATTGCATAAACATAGAAGTCTTTCTTGTGCTTTTTTTGTGCCAGAGAGCCAAGGATACAATGATAAATAAGACTCGGATACTGCCTTCAAGATGTTTATATCTACAATTAAGAAGAAAACCAGGCATTCAGCTTGGTTTCTTGCTCAGCCTTGACCATATTCACCTTAATAGTCAAGCTCACAAGGGAGTCAGGAGGCGTCTTCCAGGAATGAAAAGAGAGAGTAAAATTTCTCTCTTATATGACTCAGTCCTGAATGAACCACCAGGATACTGGTTTTGTTTGTTTGTTTTTGATATTCAAGTGGGAGAAAAAAACATGCAGTAAGGAACCAGATAAAAAAAAAGTCCAATGAAGCAAAGGATGTGAGTGAAGAGGAAGGAGAGGGAAAACCTAATCATTCGATGAATTACTTGTAGGAGAAAACCCAACCCTGCTGACTCTGTCCACTTTAAGGTGAGAAATAACAGGATTAGAATGTCAAACTGCTGAGTCCTGCAGACCTAACCATAAACCTTCTCTAAGCTGTTCAGCTTTTCTCTTCTGCAGCCACTAATTCAATCATCCCTCTAAAGAAAAAAAGTAAAATAAAATATCAAATGCTTTGGCTTTGAGTCAAATGGATTGGACACCATCAACCCATAAGGGGCTGGGATCCCAGTAGACACACCTGTGTAGAGAAAATGGAAAGGATCTGCAAGAAGGTGATCAGGACAGTAGCGCCCCTGTGTCTGTCTTCAGTTTTCCATAACTGCTTATTCCATGTGCAGCTTTATAGCAGCTTATTTTCATATGTAACCTCTTGGCCCTAAATAGTAGAAATTGAAAATACAAAGAATTTCCTTCTCAATTTGATTTATGAAGCACTGTAGGCCAGAGGATTCCAAAGTGTATTATAAAGCATATTTAAGTTCCAAAATTTATCCATGTTTCCTATAGAACAAAAGACCAAACTTCGGAAGTCACCCTAAATGAGGGTGTCCCGCCTATTGTGAATTTTGTCCACTATTTGCAACTTCTGTGCAGATAATCACCTTTATGAACTGTTTGATTTCTTACACGTAAAGCTTGCTCCCTTGGTAGGTTCCTAAATCTTTTCTCACTTGTTTCATGAAAACACAATGTGTTCCATTCTTGGTAGATGGTATGTTTATGATCAAACATCTAATGCCAGCACCTGAGGCCACCATAAATGCATTTTCTGTGTAATCCTCTGGCCTGTGTGAGGCAGGTCTGCCATCAAACAAGAATGTAAGTGACTAAAGCCCTCATGGAGATATTTCTGGCCCTGTGTTCTTCTGTTGTTTGCCTGGGAAAAATCTATCATTACTCTATATGCATATGGCATGTGTCAACTGTTTTAAAATTAGCCAATTTTCCTAAGCATAAAAATGGATTTTTGTCGTATCATATGAACCATATATCACAAAAACAAACCATTTTTTGTTATGACTTTTTTTCTTTCCAAAATGCATTAAGTCTTTCTAAGTCACTGCCAAATCAATTTCACTCACTGCATTTGTGAGATACATTTAAAGAAACTAAGGGGAGGGGAGAAATATCTCACACAGTGTTGGCACCTGGAAAGAAATCTCGTTCACACACCAAACCAGTTACACCTAGGAGCCTGTACTGGTTCACCTGATGAATAATTTATAAATAAATGCAATAAATGCAATATTGTATGTCATCCTGCACTGAAAGTTTGAGATAGGGCAAATACAATTTAAAAATAAGATTAAGAAAGAAACCTGTTATTTATTGAGCATTCTTCATACACCAGATGTTATAAGTACTAACTCAGCATTATTTTATTTCATACTTAACACAATCCTCTAATGTGAGTTTTGCTGTATTTGTTTTACAGATATGGGCACTGAATCTTTCACAGTAATGGGCAGAGCCTACCAAAGACTGGGACCTGGGGTAAGCATGTCTGAGCCTCTCTCTCAACGACCAGTTCATGAGGGGTGAAAACCTGTTAGATCTCTAAAGACATGCTAGTGAGACACTGTAGGTAGGTATCTAGGTTTCTTCTAATTAACATTATATGGGTGTGATCCCCAAGGATTGTGCATTAGAGCAGGCTTTCTTAAATGAATGGATTCGACCTGAGCCTCTGCACAAGGCATCCAAACACCATGAGGACCAGTACTGGTGCTGCCTGCGTACTGAACATGTAGCTGTCGGTTCATATGGAGGGGTCTGCCCTCCTTCTCGAAATGGAAAAACATCAGTCTCTTTCTTGGGTTAAAAATCTGTGAATTTCTCTTTTGAAATGCTGGAGTGCTAATTGGGAAGGCAGCACATTAAATCATTATTAGCCATTAATACATCAGCACAAATTAGTTGATCAGGTTACGGAGAGGTGTGAAGGGCCCGAGGGAAAGCTATCATCTCGATGGTGGTGGTGGGGAGTCGCCCAGGAGGGCAGTCTCTGGGTTGTCTAAAGGGCTGAGCTTGATGCTGGCAGCGGAGGAGCCCCGGAGAACAGGGCAGGGGCACAGGGACAGCCTGATCACAGTAGGATGGCTTCGACAAACGGAGCTTTCTCGCCTCACTCTTGCACGCCCACGCCCACGCCCACGCCCACGCCCCCGGATACATAAGGACATGCACACACACAGTGCGCTGCTGTCCCTTCTGAGCTTGCAGACAAGAGTTTAGGAAAGGTTGCCTTGCAACCTGCAGAACCTCGCCGGCCTCTTCTGTCAGGGTACCTGTAATACAGCCTCCTGCCTCTAGGGGTCTCCAGTGCCCAGAGCCTTCTGGAGGATGCTGACCTTGCTCTGTACTCCCTCATGTCCCAAATCCTAAAAAGGCAAAGATTGCTGGCTGAGACCACGCAGGCAGGGTGCCTTTCAGGACCCCAGCACCCGCAGAAACTGCTCAGAACTTGGCCCTGCTCCTCCCTGAGGATGCATGTATAGTAGGCTGAGTGACTGAACACGGAGTGAGGGGGTGGGAGAAGTGAACTGTCCCAGCAGTCCCTATGGAGTGCTTCAGCATTGCTAGACCTCAAGGGGAGTCCAAAGACTTGCCTGCAGCCCTATCCTGCACTCTTCCTTTAAGCTCCTCTTCCTGTGCGGATGGGCAGGCTCTCGAAGATGACCACAGCCCAACAGGAGTCCAGGAGCTCGCCTCAGGATGCTCAGGATGCTGTAAAAGGCCTTCAGAGTGGGAGACGGAGCACAGTATCCCCAGCCACCAGCTCCTATTGCCCCTGGAGCAAGAACCTGAGCACCTGGCCCACCTTGAGGTTGAGGATGAGGAAGAGAAGGACTCGATTCAGGACAAAAGATCACAGCCTGGGTCCTGGGGTACCTAAGTGCCCTGTGAAAATCATTGAGCAAAATCTCGCCAATAAGGAAAAAGTAAACAACTCTGACAGAGGTAATATTACTATTGAACCTGCAGGGCTTGGTGGCCTAATGCAGGCTCCCTAATTCAATCTGTGGTGTGGGCTCAAATCCCAACTGCTCTATTTCCTTACTAGCCGTGAGATCTTGGGTACCTGACACCCTCTCCATATCTGCTTTTTCTCATCTTCAAAAGGGCAGTGATGACATATACTTCATGGGGAGTTTTTAGAATTGAAGGAAATCCACAGCTAGCACATTTCGTGTCTGGTACAGTTCCTGGCACGGGGCAGGCGTTTATTCATAGACACTGAACTTCATGCATTTTCAATCACTGAGAACAGGCACAACAACAGTAATTTGTCCTAGTCTCACTGAACGTCACAGATGTGTCTGCTTTGGTGAAGGTCTTATATTTTATGATCAATTTTAATATGTCACCTCTTACTTTCAATGAATCACAAGTCTTGCTTTTTGAAGGACTTCTATAGTGCAATCGTTTTCAATGTGTTTTGAGCAGACTTTAGGTCCCAGGGAGCTTCTCTGGGCATGACTTTTTTGGAGAGGGAAAAGAAAAGACATGTGGCAGAGCTCCAGACCCAGAGGGTGCACCAGCCACAGACAGACATACACACCTGCTTTATACACTGGGGTTCTAGGAGGACATTTATGGATGAGAGTCTTCTGCTGCCTTTTTGTAGAAAGGTTGAAAACCACCATAAATATATTCTTGTGTAATTCAGAGAAACCATTCCCTCCAATCCTAAGGACCCGCATCCCTAGTTTTGTTTTGAAAGCCTACTCTTTTGAAAATAGCACACACCTATATTCAAAAATGGTGGTGCTTGAAATAGTTAGCCCACATGTGCTAAGGACCAAGGATGTGTAAAGAATTGCACTGCAAACTGCAGCATTCTTGAAGATGCACCAACAATTGTGGCCGGCTCCAGAAATCCCTGCTCCAAAGTCTAATGATGTCTCTATTCCACTCTTCACCGAAGTGGAGCAGCTCCCCCTATTTGGCCACAAAGGTGCCATTTACCCTAGAACTGACCACACTGCAAACAAAGCCCAGTGTTGAAGCATGTGGCTTCTGTATCTGATAGACCCAAGGTCACATCTGAGCTCTGCCACGTTCAAAATGGGAGAATGGGGATGAGATATGTAATCTCTCTGAACTTTAGTTTTCTTGCCCATAAACAGAAGATAACAACTTGTCACATGATTAAATGAGACAGTGTTTGGAGAGCAGTTGGCATGGTAGCTGGCTAGTGGTATCTATTCGCAGGGATTGTCTGATACACTGGACTCTGGAAGGCATGTGCTGAAGCCACTATCCAACCCTCAGGGCTAGATCCCATCATGCTCTCCATGGAAATCAATCTTAGTAGCGCTTCTACTTGGGGCAGGGGCACAAACCCAGCAGCTACTATTTTCTGAATTCCTACTCTAGGGCAGGTACTTTGCTGATATTGTTCAGTTATTCTCGCTAAGACAGTTAAGTGGGAATACTTAATACTTAGTTCATAGAGGTTATGAAAGCTTGCTAGGGTCACACAGATGGCAAGCAATCAAGAAAAACTTGCAGCCCAAGCTCATTGGACCCAGAGGTCAAGGGCCTTTTATCCCCACCCAGGTGACTTCAGAGCTTCCCAGGCTGCGAGGCAGAGGGCCCAGTATAGCAGCAAAACCCCTGAGCCTGACATCGGTTCCTCTGGGGTTTCCCTTCCTCCATTTCATTCTGCAAAACAGGGACAATGCTTTATAAGCTTGGAATGAAAATTAACTGTGATAGTACAAGGAAAAATGAACCTAGTAAAATTTTTATCATGAAGTAAGTTTGGAATGTACATTAAATGTGTATGAACTTGCTCCACCTAAGTTTCATCTGCTCTCCATCTCACTTTTGGTCATGAGAAATATCCATAGCTTTCACAGTAAGTGTGGATATATATGCAGTGTGTAAATGCATGTGAATATAGATAAATGTACATGTGTAACTGTGTGTTATGTACAGAGTCACAGAGCCAACTGTCATGCAGCACACTGTCAGCATCTCAGAAGCAACCCCTCTTTATGCCCCTCCACAGTCAAATTCCCATTTCTCCATCCAGTCCAATTCACATCTTGTTAAAAAATAATTTTCTTTTCCCCTTTTGCTCATGCTTCTGGGCTGTCTCCAGCCTTTTTGCTGTGCCTGTGCCTGTCACTTCACTAAGGTTCTGAGTGACACATCGCTCACGGGAAAGAAGTAAAATAAAGTGGTTTGGCAAAGCGATGTTTTGTGTGTGTGTGTGTGTGTGTGTGTGTGTGTGTGTGTGTGTGTGTGTTTGCGTGCACGCACATGCCCTCTACCTTTGTCAAAAGCAGCTGGCTACCTTATGAGATATGTCTTACCCCAGAAGAACGGGAGGGACAGTGGACTGGTGGGGCGAGGTTCGGAAATATTTGGACTATTTGCTGCTCCCAAGAGCACTGAGGTTTGAGTCTGATGCCTCCAGAGGGAGAGGTGGATAACCCAGCAGCTGGAGCCACAGTGACAGAGTCGATAATCTCCTCTCTCCATCCCTAGTTTCAGTCCCACTCTGGATTCAGATTTAGCCCTAACTACATTTCTCAATCAACAATTCATGATTCATGTCTCAATTTAAATATTACCTCATCGAAAACATTTTCTCTGACCACTGCCTCTACTACTCCTATGAAACCCTATTTTATATTCTCCACTCTCACCACCTGCAATTGCATTTATTTATTTGCTCACATGGTTATTTTTGTGGATGGCAGGGTAATAAAAAATAAGGACTCAGGATTTAAACTTGAGTAGAATGCCACCTCTCCCTCTTACTAGCTGTGTGACTTCGGACGTGTACTTATCCTCTCTGGAACTCCAACTTGTCACTTATGAAATAAGAATCACAAGGCTATTTACTTTACAAAACCGTGAAGGTAAGTAGAGTTAATGTGTATGAATTTTCCAACATTGTACCTGACATGTAAGTGCTATTAAAGTTTTAGCTATTTTAATCAATGTCCATAATAACCATTAATATAGTGATTAGCAGCACATCTTCCTCTAGCATGGAAACGGCCTGATGGTAAAGCTTTGATCTGTGTTGTTCTCTGATGAATCCCCTGTGAGGAAGAGGACCCAGCATGTACTCAGAATCATACACTCAGTATAGACAATACATGTCTGAAACCCTCAATCTCAAGCCCACTGCCTAGCGGAGATGGCCCCATCAACAAATCCCTGCGTGGTGGTGAGCGCAGTACACAGAGTCTGAGCACCATGTGTGGGAGTGTGGAGGAGGAGGCAATTCTGTCCCAGAGCCTCAGAGAAGCTTCAAAGAAGAGATACTATTTACAGAAGGCTGAAGCTCAGCAACCCTTTAGGAAACAGAGACCAAGAGGAAGCAGGTTCTGCAGGAAACAACACAGCTCTCCAAAGCCTGGAGCACACAGGGAGCACACAGTCCTTTCATGTGGCTGTAGGGAGAGGGGTAAGGCAGGGCAGAGGCACAAAGGGGCTGGTGGGCCAGCTCAGGAAGGGGCTGCTCTTGGCCAGGATAGGAAATCTGGATTTCATTCCTGCAGTGGAGGGGAGTCACTGGCGATCTGCAATAAGAGAGGCAGCACTGTTGGGTTTACCAGTATGAAAGGTCACCCTGGCTGCAGGAAGGAGAGACTAAGCTGGTTAGTCTGTAAGACAGGAAGCAGTGAGACCAAATGCGGGGACAGGCCAGGCAAAAGGGGACAAGAACCTGACACTGGAGAGTGGCAAGAGGGGTGAGAAGCCCTTGTGCACTGAGAATCATTAGGAGGCACACCCTGGGCAGCCCTAGAGATGGATGTTGGGGCAGTGTGAGGGAGTGTGGAGCTCAGGGCAGTCTGCATTTCTTAAGATGCCTCTGGAGGTCTGGTTGTGCTATTAACCAAATCAGGATATTTAGGGAAAGGGTTAGCTTGGGGTATAAAATGGGTGCACAATCTCCAAATCCGGCTTTGGACATGGTGAGCTCGGGAGTATCAAACTGAGGACTCTCAGTAAGAAAGGAGTTAACACTTGCTAGGCATCTGCAGTGTCCCTGGAACTATATTTGGTCTCTTATGTAGTTTGTCTTTTTGTTTGTTTGTTTGTTTGTTTGTTTAACAATGAGAGTAATCCTGTGAGTGATGGGACATGACTATCTTTATTTTTATAGGTGCTGATACTGAGTCTCAGAGAGGCAGTGATTCCTCTTGTACATGGTTAACATCTAAGAACCTTAAATAGATCAGTGTGATTAAGCAAGACTGAATGAAGTGCATAGCCAGAGAAGGATTAAAAATTGCAGTAGCACAGGTAATTGGGGGCGGATCATAGAAAGCCCTGCATGGAGATACTAACTGCCCTGCAGGGGTATTGTGAGGCTCAGAGGAAGTGCAGCTGGTGCAAGCACTCTGTGAACTACAGAATCCTGAGCTGATCTGAGGAGGTCTAGCTGTGGCCCAATCTTATTGCCCTGCCTAACAATAATGACAATAATAAACGAGTTCTAAAATTGAAATCTGTAATTATTAAATAAAATTAAATCATGTGTCTTTTCCTGTTTTTCTCACTGAGAATTTGATCAAAAAAAATCTTTAACTCATAGCAGCGGCATTTCTTTCTCTCTACCACAGGATTAACGTATCTGGTTTGCAAAAGGAGAATTCTCAGAAGGACTGGTTATCATGTGGTAGAAATTTGAAAGAAAATGGTTTGAAAAAAACATCGTTCATTTGACCTCTACTGCTGTGGCCTCACACGCTGGGAGGAAACCCTAAAGATCAGTTACTTGGCTATTTCTACTGTCAGGCAGGAACTCAAAAATGTTAGGATAAATCACCAGGCCTCTCACTTGCTCATTCTTTGCAAGTGAACTGAGAGCTACAATGCTTTGCAAAGGCAAGGGGCTGAGTCACAGTTAATGAGGTCCCTCCTCAATAAGTATAGGCCATTGTTCATGGTTTACACCCTCCTTGACTCAAAATTTCCAAAATACACACCTAGAGGCTTACTCTGGGCTGCCTTGACCTCTCCCTCCATGTTCTCCTTTTTTATGTCTCTGGCTTCTCTTGTCTCACGCCTCTGCCCTTACTTTCCATTAACCTCTCACTACTCTATAGGGCCTAGACCAAAAGACATAATTAGTTCAAAAGAAATAATTAACTTTTCTAGTAGGTACATTGAAAAATTAAAAGAAATGCATGGAACTAATTTTAATATATTTTATTTAACCCAATACATTCAGAATATATCACTGAATATAATCAACATAAATAATTATTGATGAAATACATTGCATTCCTTTTTTAAAACTAAACTTCAAAATCTAGCATGTATTTTTACGTGTTCAGCACACATTTCCAGTGCTTGAAATCCAGCTGTTGCGAGTAGCTACCATATTGGATAGTGTTGGTTAGCACCCAGTCCTGTGAGGTATCAAATTGTCAGTCCAACCCAGCATTTCAGATGTATTTGCACTAAAAATGAGGCTCAGTAATAGGAATGATGGGACTGGCTATTGAAGAGCTCAGGTTATAATAATGATGTTCAACTTTACTTCCCTCTTCAGGGCAGCGTAACAATTTAAAGAGGAGTCAGTCTGCCCCTAATTGATTGGACAAAGCCAACCCATTGCAGCCTTCAGATTGAGGCATCACGAAGCTGCCTTTCATGTCTTGCCCAAATAGGACACACTTTAATCCACAACAGGCGATCATATACCCATCTGCTTGGTCTTCATATCTACCTTGGCCTCCAGAGATGCTTGTGGACACTCCTGAAGAGCAAAGGGAAAGGTGTCATACCCACAGTCCAGCTACATGGTCATTTAACACAGGAAATAAGGGTTACAGCAAAGCCTGGGGCAGGGTTTTCCAGAGACATTTCCTTGGACCTATTCCCAGAATAAATTCCTAGGGCAAAACACACAAACAGGTTGGGGTCCTAGGGATTCTCTTCTTGACCTCAGGTATGGTATAACTTTAGGCAAGTCATTCTGTTCTCATGCTCAGTATGAACTTCCCTCTTATAGGGCTAGGGCCACGCAAACCATTACTTGAATAGAAGCTTGAATACACAGCCTGAATAGAAGTCTCAAATTAAGCAAAGGCCAAAGAACTGGGTGGTTGTATTTCCAGACCTCTCACAGGACCTAGGCTGTGCCTGACCTTTTCCCTGGAGAGAAGGCCACTGCAGGAGCCAGAGTGTGTGACTGGCCAGCCACAGCCTTCCCTGGTGGGTCTCAGCCCTCAGCCTTTCATGCTGCTTCCCAGGCTGGCAGACTGCCGCTCCCCTCTCCTGCTCAGCTGAGCAATCACAGTGCCCTGTGGTACAGCTGCGGGCAATACCACACCCATCCCCTCCTGCTTTTTTGTGGTCTCTTCCTTTGTGACTGCTACAGGATATGTTTTATTAAAAGGGAAAGAGAAGGGGAGACAAGAGGTTATATACATGGGCATGCTCAAGAATCTTAAGATTGAAAATCTTCTGCTCAATGCAAAATGCCTAAAGGCTTTGGCATTTTGCCGGCTCTAAGTAAACCCCAAGAGGAACATTTGGGTGGGGAAATAGGAAATGGAGGAAAATCAAACCTCTCTTCAGAGATTCTGATTTTTAAATATGAGAAGATTTTCTCATGTCCTTTTGAAACTTGCCTGCTTGTCCTCGATATCCTCATTCAAATTTTTGGATATGATGTTGATAAGCTCTCTGACCTTGAACCATAGTTTTCCCCTTGTATGTAGATCAGACATGAGGGTGAGTAGAAGGCTAGATAATTTCCAGTGGCTAAGGAGATTCCTAACATTTCAGAGCCCTCTGTCTGGGTTTCGGGGCAACTTCCTCTAAGCCAACATATATTTAAAATGTTAAACCAGATATAGTATGTCGAGGTGGCCACAGGAGAAGTGGCTCAGGCAGATTGCAAGCAATCATACATGCTTGCAATTGCCCAGCCCTCTCCACCATGCTGTGGTTAGTATGTCCAAAAGCTAGAACCCCTCTCTCCCCAACCAAGCAAATCCCACCGTTACTCATGGCTCAACTCAAATTCTCACTCCTTTGAATACTGATAGCTCTTGATATCTGTAGAGATCAATTGTAGATCTATTAGATCTATCTTTTGCCTTCTCAAGTATTGGACTATTCTGTAGAACTTATATTATCATGTACCCTATTACAGATGTAAGCTGATTTTTCTAACTAGACTATAAGATCACTGGGTCCAGTGCTCATTAGACTTTTCTCCCTCACTATCCTTAGGTTAGTGCCAGCAGAGAAACCCTGGGTAACTGAAACCTCCTAACCTTGTAAAGCATGGAAAAACTAAACCAGATCACAATTACTAAGATTAAACTACGCCTGAAAAGAAGCCAATAGCTACTGGGGTTAGTTTAGGAGCACCGTGAACCAGATCTCATTCCATGGCTTCCCTCAGTGGCTGTGTGACCCAATGGAAAGTGATTCTCCTTTCTGAGGTTCTCTGTCTTCCCTTTTCGAAGAAGAAATCTAGAATCGCTCTAGCTCTACTTCTTAGGGTAACCAAAGATACATGAGACAATAGCCATGTGAGGATTAATTGGAGTAGTTCTGTGAAATGTTCCCAGGTCTTTGGAAAAGATGCCTTTAAAAAATGTACACAAGATCTTATTAAGAAAAATAGCCAAATGGTCAAAAATACAATGCACAGTGTTTCCTTAACACTAACCAGGAAACCCAATCATCAGAAAGTACCCACGCACATGTCTCCAGTCCCTCCAGATTACCTCTTGTTTGTGAGCCCGAGAGGGATTTTGGAACATCCTCTCAGAGGGGATCTCTGTTATGTGATGCTCCCCCGTGGCTAGGCTGTGCCTTGGGAAAGGAGATCAGGAGGAGCTGATGACGCAGGGGTGCTCTGTGCCCTCTGGCCTTGCTAAGTAAACAACCAGTCAGGAGGCCAGAAAGCAACACCCAGAAGATGATCTCAAAGACCCAGCATAGAAGATGCTCCCTTTTCTCAGGACCAGCTTGATGCTAGCAGGGCAGGAACCTCCTGCCCTCCCCAGCCTTCCCGTCCCCACCTCCTTTCTTGTTTTTACACTGCAGCACACACCACTTCATTCTGAGAGAAAAAGCCAGCTCCATTTTTGGTGAGGAGAGGGAAGCAAGAGTCAAGAATGCTTCTGTCTTCTCCATGACTGCAGCCCAGCTGTCAAATCCTTAAAGCCAGCTGCTCTCCAGCAGGGAAGACTATGGTCTGACATTTGCTTCCTCACTTTCAAACATTGCTTAGTATCTGTGCTCTCCCTCCTCTGAAATCATATCCCTCCTCAAAGAAGCAAAGCTTGCATCTTTTCTGGGAGTAGGCAGTAACTACGATATTGATAAGACAGGATCTTTGTGGCTGCATTGCTTGGTCATGCCACGAGTGCTGCAAAGCAACTTATTCTGGGTGAAAAGGAACTCCAGAGGGTCAGGCTTTAAACAAATAACATACACCGAACTATGTGAAGTCAAGAGGGAAAACACAAACTCCAGTATTAGTTGGCTGCTGCCTGATGTCATCAGACTGCCCCCGAGGGAATTTGGTAAAATACTTTAACTGCTTGGTTAATAGTGATGTTGCATGTCTTCTAGAGAGCATGGCCAGAGAGAAAGACAGTCACTTTAACATGTACCTGTTCACATGTCTGGACAAGGACAGAGGCAGAAATACTTGACTGACAATATACCTTTTGTCTTTTGGATTGGTCTATACTGACATATCGCTGTTCCTACTGGATAAGGCCAGATTGCCTGGCTACAAAAATAGCCTTTTATAATTGTTAGCCTTTTAACAAAACACTTGTTTTTTCTCAGGGCACCCTGCTCCCAGGGCTAGGAAGAGCATACACAGGGTTCTTTACAGAGGGGTCTGTTCAATCATGTTACAGTGCATTAGCTTGATTATTAGTTAATATTTGGCTTAGGTCTATATACCCTGGATAAATATGTACTGTGCAGAAGGACCACTTGGTGAGGAGAAAACTCTGGGCTAGAATTACAGCTCACAAGTTCATGCTCCTACTAGGCAGGAACACTCCAGGCATCCATGCTCTCTCCTTCTATGGGAAGCTAGCTTCCTGCACATAGCTGTAAGCACAAGCACACACACACCACAAGCAGCATTTGACTGTCTACCCAGATGATCAGGGAAGCAGAGAGAGCGATGTGTTAGATGATACCAAAATACCCTTCCCTTCAGCACAACGGTGTACCTCCCCAGTATCTCTAGTGCTCCCACAAGCTCATCACAGTCAATGGGGCTTCTCCACCCCGGGGAGACTATTTGCAGCCTACAGGGCTCACTCTTTGGAAATTGTTCTCCTCCAGGCTGTATGTGCATGGGGGAAACGAAACTGGCCTCTGAAGACATGCTACAGGGCTCTATGAACGTGTGGATACAGATGTATCGTGCATTACCACCTCAGCTTAGGGTCTTTCCCAAATACAGTGAACCTCGTACAGTTCAGTCCAGCATCTGCTCAGCAAGCAAAAGTCCTCCCCATCTTGTGCAATTGTACTGCCCGATTGGGTTTTCCCAAGCTAATGGGAGTTGCACTAACTTTGAGGACTTAAATCAAGCAAAAGCAATATAGGTCAGACAGCGTGCCCAAGCTGTGTGACAGCCATGCAACACCAGGAGACAAAACCAGAGCCATCTCCGGTTAAACCCAAAGTCCACAGCTCAGCTCCACAAGAGACGGAAACTAAGTGGAATCCTTCCCTTTGCCAGGCACCAGAGCAAGAGGGTTTCAGGCAGGCAAAAAGATTCCCTTCCCGATGGACCCACCGAAAAGGACAATTATAAAGGGAAAGCAGGAAACCCTTGCACTGTTACCTTGAATCCTCGCAAGAGCCCTCCTGGGTATCAGCTGCTCCTCAAACCTCCAACAACCGGGAGGCGCTTCCTAAAGCATTCCAGATTTGTGTGCAACATCTTCGGTGGCAGGTTTCCAAACTTTTTTACTTCATGATTTCTTGTGGCTCTTCCTCATTTGGGGAAACGCGAACGCCTCCCCCTCCGCGCATGAGAGGGAGCGGATGTCTCTTTTCAAATTCCCCAGCTCTCTGCTGGCTGTTGCTGCCGCCCTCTCCGCTGCCGCCGCGGTCGCGTTAGACCCCTAGCCTGCTGCCTTCCCGCGGAGCGGCGCGCAGCCCCGTCCGCCCGAGCATCTCGGAAGTGAGGCTCCGGCGCTGGGCCGGCGCGCGCGGGGTGAGAGAGCGGAGGAAAGTGGCAGCCCAACCAGGGGAGTTTCTTCTTGTTCCCCCACGAGGAGAAACCCACGGTCGTGCCTTCCAAATCTAAGGAGGCTCACTCGCCCCCTCTGGGATCCGAAACCAGAGCCTGGCACCCGGGCAAAAACCTTTCCCCCGGCTTTCCTGCTTCCTCGGCTGCCTGCAGATCTGCCGCTGCCCTCGGCGCGAACGGCAGGTGCATTTCCCCGGGCAAGTCCTCTCGGGATCCTCCACGCACCGCGGAGGCGCTGCCAGAGGAGCCGCGAGGAGCTGGCGAGGCTGGCCGATTCCGTCCCAGGCTGCAGCTCGGCGCGTGCCCGCTCCCACTCCGCGCTCCGCACCGAAGCGGTGTCACCTGCAGACTCAGACACCAGATGAGTGTCTTAAGATAACAATGCTGCCCTGCCTGCCTCTCTCCTTCTTTCTTATGCACGTAGGCTGGCAGCCAATAGTACAGGACACCACACTCCATGTGGATCCCTATTGGCTGCGAGGCATGGCAGAGGGCGGGCTCTCAGTCCCATTGCTCTCCCCTTTGGTTAGCTGGCCGTCTAGGGTATCAGCTCCGTGTTAACCCTCTCAGCTGAGCAGCACGGACTTTTTGGTGTGGACAAGGAAACCTCAGGTACATTCATGGCTGGAGGTGGGGACGGGAGGTCAGGTTTACAGAGTATAAGAAAGTCGAAGGAAAAGAAGTAGCTGGGGAGCCCATTACATTTTTCTTTTAATCTTCCTGACTCACAATAACCACTTGTCCCATCCCATTTTGCCTACTTGAAGTGGACCTCCCAGAGATGGGGACCGGTTTGAACCATTTTACTTCTAATTGGAGGTTTTGTCCAGTGGTTGGTGCATTTTCACTTCCTGAACGACTTAATTAGAAATGAGCCTCAAAGTGAAAGAGTTCTCTCTCTCTCTCTCTCTCTCTCTCACTCTCTCTCTCTCCAGAGACAGAAGAGAGAGGGAGGCAAAATCCAGCCGAAACTCGGTGGAAGGATGTCTAGGAAAAGAAACAGATTTAGAGAGGAGGCTGGACAACTGAATTAAGAAACATTCTGTCCCCACACCAGGACTCCAAAGACAAAAGAAAGAGGAGAGGTTGAGGGCCCCAGGGAGGCGGGAGAAAAAACGTTTTGCTTCCAAAAATGTTAATTGTTGTGCTCCTGGTGTTTTCTTTGTGCGTGTCTCCTTTCACTATAGTGTGCTCCAGCAAGAGAGATTTGGTTTTTTAACAGAAAACTAGAAAAGTCAGAACAGGACCAGCCTCGTTTCCGAGAAGCAGGTGCAGTTGCTGAGTGTGTGAACTTAGAGGGAAGGAGAGAGGGAGGGAGGCAGAGAACGTAGAAGGGAGAGAGAGGAGAGGAAGAAAGAGTAAAGGGAGAAAATACTAACTTTGGGGTTGAAGGATGTGAATTATATATTTTGATGTTCTCAAGAAAGTTCAAAACAAGTGTGTCCCACTAACCAGCACATCTGCTAAATTTTGGCAAGAGAGGGAGAGGGTCCTAGTGACAAAATATCCAAGATAGCAGAAGATCTGGAGGTTGGGGCTGACCAAAAAAACTTGGGAGCATCCCATAAAGTCATTTGATGGGGAAATATGGAGAGAAGAATATACACGCATCATATAGTCTCACTTTAATTTCTTTAAATGGAGAACAACATCAAACATTACTTCCCAGAACTAGAAAAAATAAGAGAATGAAGAGTTCAAGTGAATGTCAAGGCCATGCCCATCTGGATTATCTAAAACCTGTATGCAGATATGTGAATAGGGAAAATCAGCAATAGCACCTTCTCATTCTCCTCTACACCTGATTTTCTCCTGCGTTTCCTCCTCCACCCTTACACAAATTGGGCATTTCTTCTGCATCCCACAGGCATGTTTGCCTATGCTATAAAACATGCCAGAGAATGGTCATCCTACAAGGCTTCCAGCTCTTCATCTATGATGAAATACACAAGTGAAGCAGTGAAAGTCTAAATCTATTGTTGCTCAGCTGCTGAGTTATTTGCTTCTGTCATTCCAAGAGACAAAGGCCCACTGACTTGTCTCAAGTAATAAGACACTGGATGTCAACATTATAAAATAACATAGGGGAGTAGGTAAGTGGAGTGAGCAGTTGAATCCAAGAATATCAATCGCAATGGAAAGACAGCTAAAATTTTTAAAATTTCTAAAGGGGAGAAGACTGTAGTTGAAAGGCGTGAAAGTAACTTGAAAAAGAAAAATTACCTATGTTTCCTTCTGCTATGGTGTTCTAAACCATGCAACTAAAATGTAATGAGTGAAAAACACACTTTGAAAATTCTACCATTGTATAGTTTGATTAACATTTGGCTATTAATGCACTCATATAACCACTACCCACATCATTTCCAAGACTTTAAGGGACATAATTCTGCCCTTTCTCAGTCAGAACGCTCCACTCCCAGAGATAACTACTATTCTGACTCTCTTCACTAAAGATTAATGTTATCTAACTTTAAATTTTATACATACAGAATATTACAGGATATATTATTCATATTTCTTTCATCCATCCTTATGCCTAGGAGATTCATCCACAGAATTGTACTTCTTATCATTGTTGTACAGTGTCCCATTGCATGACTGTGTAGCATCTATGCATTCTACTGATAAACACTTGGGTTGTTTTTTCTTTTTTTGTTTATTATGAATACTGCTAGGAATACTGCTGCGCCTCTTTCTCTCTCTCTATGTGTGTGTGTGTGTGTGTGTATATATATATATATATATATATTTTTTTTTTTTATAATATGCTATCATTTCTCCCGGGGTAAGCACCAAGGAGTACAAGTCATTGAATTCATTTTAGGCTACTACAGTGGAGCAAATCTTGCAAAGACAACTCTGCCGTCTACTTTCTGCTTCAAGTATTTCAATGAAGTGATGCTGGCAAAGGCAATCACTATTGAGCAGCAGTTAAATGTTTCAGATCCTCTGAGACAGAGCATGTCTTCCCCATAATCACCTTAAAATTATACGTTATTATTTATATTTTCAAGTAAAATACTGAATGAAAGATTTTTATATTTGGAAATAGCCCTTGCTGCTTTGAGGGTGTGTGCGTTTAACTAAGTGCTCAGTGAGAGGCACTGAGTAAAGGAAGTTGTGGAAATTCTTACTGCAAAATGAAGTTGGAGACTGGTCTGAAATGATGGGACAACCTGGAGAATGAGGATGATTACACTCCAGGTGTGCAGAATAACAGAGGAGGAGTGAAAATAGAAAAATAAGGAGTGGGCTTCACTTAGGTAGGGTGGGCTTGTGGTGTGTGTGTGTGTGTGTGTGTGTGTGGTGAGAAGGCGAGGAGGTGCAACCCAATGACAGACAATCTAGGGGCATAAACAATATGAGATTTAAAGTCTGCAGATTTCAAAAGCCCAGTGTTTGAACTCAAGCTTGCAGGATAAGGAAAACTAGACTGACATGAGGAAAGCAAGATTTCTGGAATATCAAGCAGGTACGTGTGTGTGGAATTGACTGATGTTAGGAAAAGTGATCAAAAGCTATTGTAAGAGTCAAAGGACACTGGTATTTAAATACAGGAATGTGGACCTAAAGAAGAAATTGAGGACTGAAGACAACAGATCTTGCTGTTTTATAGTGTTATTAAAAATGTAACTATTTGCAAATACATCGTCTGTGGTCCACGAGGTAGGCAGAGATGATGGAAAATGTTTTATTGATGGGGAAACTCGCTTCCAGATAAGGAAATTATGGAGGTAAGACATCTGTTGTTTCACCACACCGCAGGGCTAAAGGTCATGATTGAGTCGCATACATTTCTTTTCCCACCCGTCTTGTCTAAGTATAAATTATCACCCAGTAAATATGGTTTGGTTTTGTCAACTGCAACATCTACCACTGTCTCTAGGGATTTATCCATCTATCTTTTTATTTATTTATTTTTGAGGCACTGGATATTGAACCCATGGCCTTTGCCTTGAGCAACAGCCCCAGCACTTTTTAATTTGAAACAGGATCTTGATAGGTCACTAAATTTCCTAAATTGGGCTCCAGCTTGAGATTCAATCTTCCTGCCTCAGCCTCCCAGAGTGCTGGGATTACAGGCATGTACCACCATGCTTGACTTATTTTGTTATTTAATTGAAGAAGTGACTATGTGACTTGATACCACATTTACAGCCATCAAGTTCTCTGGAGAAAATTCATTTTATTTCCAAAGCTTTCATTGCTTGATTCTTCCATAAAGAGAGTGGTCTATAAAGGCCTGAGACAGAGGAGTCCAACTTCCAAATATTCCCAACACAATATCAGTTTTAAGAAGACTGGTTATTGACTTACAGAGAACTATGCCCAAATGCTTCACTTGAATTTTCTAACACTACTGAAGACTTCAGAAAATTAGAAAGCATTTCAAGCTGAGAGTAAATTACATGCTACTTAAAAGCAAGAGGGGCATTTCTCTGCCATTGTTAGACTAATGTCCAGCATATGGTAAGTACTCAAGTGTTTTCTGAATTACTGTGAGCCATAAAATCTTGTGTGTGGTTTTAGTTTTACATCATCTTAGTAGACTGGTCTTGTAAAGCATCTCTTTATTTCACTGCCCTCAGCTTCCTCATCTGTTAAATGAAAAACTGGAGCAACAGTTAATCTGGTAGTTTTGTGCTATTTCTCACATTTCAGGACTAATTGTGTTTTCCTGGCATTACTCTAATTATTCAATGGCAAAACATTGCTTATTTATTCTTAATGGTTTTGTGTGTGTGTGTGTGTGTGTGTGTGTGTGTGTGTGTGTGCTAGAGAGTAGTAAAAAAGACACTGTGAAGTCTGTCTGTCTCCTTCAGTACCTCTTAAGGGAGCAATGAAGAAGATGAATTTTCAAAAGGTCATTAGCTGATAAATCTTTTCAGCACTAGTTTGTAATAATGACACATGGTAATATACTTTTGGGTTAATTCCTGAATACATCTGATTGTAAAACTAAATTTAAAATATAAGCTTTTTTGGTTATAAGCAGATCTCTGGGAACTTAAACATGGCAGATTCAAGCAGGTAGAAGTATTCAGCTATTCAACTAGATTAATGTTGTGAAACATATGGCATAATTTTTTGCATTTTGAAGGGTATATATTTAAACATGTCAATATATTTATAAGAGCTAGATTGAGAATATAACTGTTTCTGAAGAAAAAGTTTTTGAAAAAGGATGGTGCACCAAATTCCTAGAGAGTGGGAATTCAATACAGTCTTTCAAGCAGCTAGCATTTAAATCAACATCGAATAAATAATGTTGGAGAGTCATTTTTAAATTAAATTTTGGGAATTGTTATCTGAGACAAAGTTCAGTTAAATATCAGATTCCAGTATTTCCCAAATGTTGATTTATACCATTCTTTATTGCACGTGGTCATCATTTTTAAAAGCTAACGCTGCCCAGCATAATAGGGAACAGATTTTTCATAGGTTTTTCATGATGGCGTTGTTCTTTTTCAGAATTCTTGGGCGAGGGGTTACAGATCTCCCCTTTTCTAACATTGACTGAGTAAGGATTGAACTTGGTCGCATCCAGGAGTATTCTTTTTATTAGTTATCTACTTTTAAGGGTGCCTGGAAACCATAGTGTTTTCCCTTACATTTTACCCCAGCTCTGCTCCATTTCCTGGGATTCTTTAAAATTCAAGGCTCCGCGAGTCTTGGAACTACACTTGTTTTCTTCTACCAATCATAGCATGCCCCATGTCGTCTGAGAAGTATTCACTGTGGATAACATTCGTGACAGATATGACAGGAAGAGGGAAGAGAGCAAGTAAAACTTCTGATCTCCAGCTTAGCTGCGTGACGTGCCCTGAATTTGGTTCTCCTTGTTCTTGTTGTCTGCTATCTATATCATACAGCAAATATTTCCTTTAAATATTACGCAAAGTTAGTGCTTTCTAGACATATGTGTATTTATATCAGCACCCACTTATCCAACAGAAAAATTCAACTAACTAGTGTGGGGAGAAAAAAAAGTAAAAAAAAGAGGTTAAATTATGTCCACAAAATCACTAGGAGAATCTTCATGTAGAAAGACCCCCACCTACACACACACACACACACACACACACACACACACACGCACCTGCTGAGGAAGAGCCCTATAAGGTGTGTGCGTGTGTGTGCCTTTCCTGAGCCCTTTAGATGATGATGCGACAGGGAAGATTGTGCATTGCAAAGACGAATTTTTAAAAATGCAGTACACGCTGTTAATAGCCTAGAGCAGCTCGAGCAGGGGGATGCAAAGGAGGAGAGGCAGGGGTACCCGCAGCCAGCTGGGGCCTGACCTGCTTCCCTAGAATCCTCAGCTCCCTTCCTCTTTCCTCCTAACGTCCTTCCTTCCCCCTTTCTTTCCCCGCACCCCAGCCCTTTCTCTTTTCCCCAGATTAGCAGTTCCAGGAGACAAAGAGCCCGGGCTCTCTGGACCTCGGAGCTGGAACCACCACTCCGCCTCCCGCCCACCCGCCCGCCCGCGGCACCTGGTTCCGGGGTCGGGGCTCTCCCGGCTACCCGACCCTCCCCAGCCTCCCCCGCCTCCCGCCCGCCCGCCAGTTCCCTCCCCGCTCCCTTCCTCCCGCCCGTTCCTCCCCCACCATCGCAGCGCTGGGAGGAAGGCGGCCGGGGCTCAAGATGGCTTTAGCCCGGCTCTGCGCCCTGCTCGCCTGCTGCTGGGGGCCGGCGGCGGTGTTGGCCACGGCCGGCGGCGACGTGGATGCGTCCAAGGAGCTGGAATGCAAGCTCAAAAGCATCACAGTGTCGGCGCTGCCCTTCCTGCGCGAGAACGACCTGAGCATCATGCACAGCCCCTCGGCCTCCGAACCCAAGCTCCTCTTCTCGGTGCGCAACGACTTCCCGGGAGAAATGGTCGTGGTGGACGACCTGGAGAACACAGAGCTGCCCTACTTCGTGCTGGGTGAGTCCCGGGGGAGGTCAAGGCTGCCGGAGGCGTTGGACCGGCGCCCCCACCCCCCACTCCGGCTTGCTCCACACGCCCACTCGCCGCCGACCTCCCCTCCCCCACCTCTGCCTCCCAGGATCTGCCTGCTCCCAGGTATCTCCACACCCACTTGCAGGCTAGCGCCACAGTGCGCCTGACCCCCCCCCCCATGCGGCTTGGATGTCAGGCCCTCAGACTCTCCTCAGCGGCCCTGCCCTGAAGGAACAGGTAGCTTGAGTCTCTGAGAAACCTTCTCCAGCCTTGCCCTCCCACCCGGCTTTTATTGCGGAACACATCCACAAGGCACTTCTTGTCTGCTCTCCATTCAGCTCCCATCAGCCCTCTCCTCACTCCCTGACCACATGCTCAGCTCTGCTCCACACCCCCAGGGCGTCCATACACACCCACAGCCATTCCAGGCCTCTAGAAACAAGTATTCTGGCCTATCTTTGTCAGACATGTGCAGGCCCAGGTGGGATGGTTGGATGGCTGGGTCTCTAGGTTGCACTCTTCGACAGCCCTTTCTTTATGCCCTTCTTCCAGAGGCTCAAGTTTTATGCACTGGGATGTTCATCCTGGAAGTCCTGCCTCTACGCCAAAGTGTAACAACTCCCTAGTTCAGCCACCTCCACATTTCCAAGTCTCTCAGTTACTGGGATAAAGGAATCACCCAATTCAGGTCTCTTATGTTCTCTTTGTTCCCAGAACTACCTAAGAGAGACATGAGCATTGGTGGGGACAGAACAGAATGACTTCCCTGACCTAAACACTTTCCTTTGTTTCTTAGTTTCTCTCCTGTGGTACCTCCACTGTCATTTTCTGAGGCCACAAAACTCCTTCAGGCATGCATCCGTCACTCTGAAGCCAGCCTTCTTTTTCCTTACCAAGTTGCAAAGATGTTGTGTTCTTGCTGTAGCATCTTGCAAAGTACTACAGGTTCATCATGTGACAGAGTTAGCTAAATTTCTCCACTTCTTTTTGTGCAGATGTATCTCTCACCTTACCTACCATGCAACTCATTTCTTTAGTAGTGTTGTACATATTTTTATTTTGTCCAGGAGAGGATTCCAAAATACCCACGAGTTGGTACCTAGATCCTAAAAAACAGACACTCAGATGATAATGTCTAGGACACAGTCACATAGACTTACTGCCCTCGACCTCCCAGTTCACTTTGCAGGAACGTGGCTTCCTGTTACATAGAGGAAGGTTAGAGTTACATGTCACATTCTAGCATCTCTCCTTCTTGCTCTTCCTTAGCAAAAAACTTATTCATACTGAAAACATTAGGAGGTGGGTGAGTAAACGCTCACTCTCTAACCCCTATGGAAACGTAATTTCAAAAATTACCTGGTCTTTTGAAAAGTTGACTTACAGTTCCTGGAGTGCAACTCAGTTGACTCCTTCAAAAGAACCTACGTTCTTGATAGGATTATTTATTTTCGCATTAAAATACCAATAACATAATAAAAACTGGGGGCTGGCTGGGTATGGGAACATTGTGGCTATGCTACTCCTTACAATGTACAAATTGCTGGGTTATTCAGTAGATGTAAATTTCGTGTGGAAGTCATGCTGATGTGCAAGTACAACCTGTTCATGCTAATATATAAGAGTGAGTATGGAGAACTATGTGTTTTCTAAAGAGGCTGTTTTGGGTTTTCTGCAGCATTGTTTATTGTGCAGGAAGAGTGCCATATGTGGATGGGAAAGGGAGGTTGGGTTAGCAGGTATTCAAAATCCCACTTCCTTTTTAGCAAAATACCAAAGCGAGAGCCCAATATGTCTATCAGGCTCTGCTGTGCACTTTAAATGCTCAGATGTTAAAGAATGGGTTTTTGTATTTCGGTGCAGAGCTACCCACTGCAGCACCCTGTTCTGGTTGCTATGGTAACTTTCTGCAACTTGGCATTTACACATAGGCACAGGCACACTCACTTTGTGACCAGATGTAATTTTAAAATGCATTGATTATCCCCCACACCCTTCCAGTCAACTGGGTGTATTCAGAATGAGAGATGTCCTGGTCCCTGATCCTTCTGGCTTGATATTCTTAAAGAGGGACAGGGATGGGTATCAGGTTGCTTACTGGAGCCACCCAGGCCAGAAAGAAAGAGGAGTCCACGCTCATGGGAGACAGATTCACAGATAGTTGCTTTCAAAGTGAACTTTTGTGTGCTTAGATCCATTCATTTATAGCATTACATAGCTATGGCTATGTAACTTTAGGTTAGGAATCTCCTTGGGCTTCTCTCTGGAACTCATTTGATTATTGTATCTCCTGGAGGAATCAGTAAGCCAGTGCTGAGAATTTACTAAGCATGCACTTGCTTAGCACTTTTAGGACTAGAAGACAGAAAAATAAACAGCTCCTGGTTTTGGGCACTCCCTACTCACTGGAAACACAAAAGATAGCTTTAACAGCTGTACGTAATCATACCTGGCTGCGGGGTGTGGATCTTAATGCAGTGTTTCCATGAGGAAAATAGTTTCCATGGAAGACATAGATTTGACTGTGTGACAAGGACCCTTGACCAAAATCAGAACCTGTCCCGTCTTTGAGTGGAAAAAAGAAATGTAAACAAAAAAGCAAGCTTTGGTTTCCTTTTGTTTTCAGGATCAGGTCCTGTGAGGCAGACAAGGGTTTTCTCATTTCAAATAAGGACTGTCTCAAAATTTGTGCTGCGGTTGACCTTTCAAGCCTGTGGGCATCCACTTCTGCCATGGCCTTCAGGGCTGCTTTAAGGCTTTGAATGCATTGTTCCCTCTGTTGAGAAGGATCTTTGTTCAGTTCCTACCTATCCATTCTGTCTTCTAAATCCTACACTCACAGCACTCTTTGCCCCACCCTCCAGAGGCAGTCTTCCACCCACCTCACCTCTGTGTTCTTTCCATGAATTAAAAACTAAGTAGAACTAAACATAAATGAATGAAATTGGGGTAGATAAGATTTGGCTTTGTCTAGAAGAGGTAAAAACTTCTGAAGGGGTGATGGCAGAGGTCAATATGAGAATGGTGTGTGTGTGCCACAGTGTGGAACTGAGTAGACTTGTGATAGGAGAGTGGTGGGGACCGTGTGGGTATGGGGTATGGTTCTCTGCACAAAGCTCAGGCAGGGAAGGCTACCTTAACATGGAGAACCATGCAGCTTGGCTCCCAGATGCTCTCTCAGCCATCACCCATGTCAGGTTTGCTATAGAATAATCCCAGCCAGAGAGGAGAAATCTGTATGTTCTTTTCTTTGTGGGGTTTGCAAATTGTGGTACAAGGACCAGATGTGTGATTTTCAGTTGTGTTGTTTTGAGCTACCCATACTTTCGAATTGGAAGGTTTTCAGTCCAGAGCACGTTATCTCTAGGCTGACAACCTTCCCACAAATACTAATTGTATCGAGGCTGACCCTCTTCTTTGTGGTGCTTATCTTGCAGCTCTGAACTGGGTAATCTAAACTGCTTTCAGGTGTGTTGTAAAAAATCTCTAAAGTGTTGCAGAATAGCTGCAATTTCCAATTTAAAATACTTAGGTACATAAGCCTTAGTGTCCCCTCAGGGGAATTTAAAGGCTTGCCAAATTCATGAACTAAAATTTCACATCTCAACTGAAATTTCATATTGTAGCTTTCAAAACTGTAGATATTTCTGCTTTGGGGGCATATCTGCTCTTGATATGAAGCATTAACCTGAAGTGGGGCCTCCAGTTTTTCTGTGCTGTGAAACAGGATATATTTATCAATCTCATGACCATGTGAAGGGAGTGCCCTTCTATTTCAGGCCCAGCTATTGAGCTTTTGCATGGATGAAACCTAGTGAAGAAAGTTATTTCTCTTGTGCCTTGGAATTTTTCTTTACCTGCCATGGTTTTTGACTGAAGAAAGTATTCCTGAAGAGAAATCAATCAGTGTGAAAAGATGTAGTAAGTTGCCACATGTGTAAAGTGTCTGGAGCAGTCCAGTGTGGTGGTTACCAGGAAAGGCTACAAAGACAAATGTGATGTCAACTTTAGGCTTGCCACCTATTCCAACGGTGGAGGAAAGTGAAGATCAGGAAGGGTAAATGATTACTCAGGGTGCATTTGAAATTAAGTCAATATGACACTCAGGGCTTTCTCTTACCTACAGTATGTACACCCTAAATTTTTTCAAAATCTGTTCTCTTTCATGGGTAGGAGCTTTGGCAATAGTTAGCATAGAGAGAGCACACTAAACTGCTTTGTATAGAGGAGTCCTTTACGGTTTCCATGCAAATACCCTTTAAATATCTTCACCATTGAGTGCTTTGTCACACAAGCCTGCCTAGAAAAGGTGAACCCATCAAGACATACTCATGTTAGTAGATATATTTACTGAAGAAGAATCTGGGAGTTCTTACTTAATTCTTAGTCGTCAGGTGTGGGTAGTTATATTTTCATGTACCTGGGATATATGATGGTACTTACAGCTCTGACGAACAAGGCAGGAGACCTGGAGATGAAGATAAGCAATACATTTGGTGCTATCCCAAGATGGGTAGTACAGAAATGCAAAGTGGAACTGCCACAGGGATGGGGTCCTGGAGCCACACAGAAGACACTGTGCCCATAAATTGAACAAGTGGGGCTTGTAACTTGCAATCCTCCTGCTTCAGCCTCCCAGAATCCTGGAATTACAGGTGTGCACCATCGTACCTGGCTACTGAGCTTTTCTTTTTTTCTTTGTTGGTACTGGGAATCAATATTCATGATCTCATGAGTGCCAGGCTGTGCCACTGAGCTAAGTCTCCAGCCCTACTGAGCTTTTCAGCTGGCTTCAAATGACAACTTATAGGTAAACTTGGGACTAACTGGACCAATGAAAACCCCGAAATATCCCTACCTTCTTTTAGCACATCTTTCCATCTTTACATTGGAAGAGAAACTTTAAAATATATTTCTTTTCCCTCCTTTTTGCTTATCACTGCGGTGAGCTGCCTATATTGTAACAAAGATGTATAGGGTGGTAGTCATACCAGAGACAGAATGAATGGTGGCACTCTTAAGGCAGGGTCTTCAGCATTTAGGTAACTTGTATTAGCAGAATGTGCAAATTTATAGTATTGAGAGGGTTATTATTTATTGCTTCTCTACAGAAATGTAGATTTTTACTTCAAAAGCATTTTGAATGCAGGAGTGATGAATTTTAGAACACTTCAGATCCTCTTTTAGATATACTGATATGGCTTAAATTAAAGTCATTGGAGTCTATGAAGAAAGAGTAAAATTCAAACTTAATATCTTAATTTCTTTTTGGAGGCAAGATTGAGATCTTGTTTTATAGAGTGCATGAATATATATTTTCCATCAAAACTGTATAAGAAAAAGAAAACCTTGTTCAAATATTTTAATAATGAATTTATTGAGACATCATGTGATTAATACCAGTTACCTTTGGCCTCCACAGTTACAAAGGGTGCTCAAAATGGTGGCCATTGGCTTCTGGAGATTTGTTAGTATGACAAACTGCTACTTGAGTGACCTTGGTTCTTGAGATTGCTGCACATGCATTTTCAGCTTGCTTTTTTGAAAGGCCAACAGTATAGTGGGTTTTCTGCAATATATGACAGCCTCTTGGGTTCCCTGTATGAGGGTAACACTATCCTTTGAAGAAATATCATACTATCTTTCTTTTCCTGAAATGTGTATATCTCTGTATATGTGTATATGTCTCTCTTTCTGTTCTTTCCTCGCTTTCCCACCTTCCCTTCCCTCCCCTTCCTTCTTTTTTCCCTTCTGCCTTTCTTCCCTCCCTCCCTCCCTTCCTTCCCTCCTTCCGCTGGAATATAATTAAACCTAAAAGACTAGTAGTTTTTTGCATTAAGGCCAGTTAATGAGAACAGAACTTGGCAACTTTTCAGCAGGCACATGCCAAGTCTTTATTTCTTCACTTTATACCAAGTTCAAATATATGCACACAGATGGCAGAAAAAGCTCTATTTTGAGCAAGTTAATCTCCCAGGACAAGTTAAAGCCTATGGCAATTTCTAATGTACTACAATTTGACATCTATCACCATTTTATTTTTATTACAAATATGAAATAGATGATATTTTCTAAGAAATCACATACACTTTAAAACTTTGAGGAGAAAAAAAATTATCTCTGCGGATCTCCAGGAGGTTTCCCAGGAACAAAATTCAGAAAAATTAAATTGTTGCTGTTGATAATCTAAATTGATAGAACAACTTTTATGAAAGTAAGGTTGAAAACGTGCATGCCTGATGACCCAGCAACTTCACTTCTGGTTATTTATTACAGAGAGAATAGTTCCTGTATACAGAAGAGTATTTGTAGCATTACTGTTAATAAAATATAGAAGCGGCTGTTCCTGGGAAACTAAAAGCAAACAAGGCAATTCCTTCATTAAAGGGTCTTACTTAGTCATGAAAATAAATGAGTTACAGCTACATATGCCAGTATGAGTAGATATCACAAAGAAAGGTAAGCAAGAGTAGGCAGCTAACTGAAAAATTCTTAAGTACAATTTCATTTGTATAAATTCAAAACAATGCACACAGGAAGAGGTGGTACGATGTTTATGAAAAGGAAGGAAGCAAAAGGGAAGTAATGTGAAAGAGAAAGGAAAGTGGGAAGACCTCAGAGATTCTGGCAGCACTTGATTTTGGTGTTTTTTTTCTTCCAAAAATTAATTATATAGAAATATTTCAGCTTTATGGAAACACTGGTAAAATTGTTCTGACTTCACGTATACCACACAGCCGTGTTCTGCTCTTAGCATTTTACGTTGGTGTGACGTATTTGCCACAGTTGAGGAATAGTGTTGATGCCTCAGTACTAATAAAAGTCCACACTGCTTCAGCTTTCCTGGTTTTTACCTAGGATCCTCTTCTGTTTAGGGATCCCTTCCAGCATAGCACATTACGTTTTGTCATCATGTCTCCTTGGGCTTCCCTTGGCTGTGACAATTTCTCAGACTTGTTTTTATAACCTTGACAATTTGAAGGCAGGCATTTGTAGAATGTTCCTCATTTGGGATTTGTCAGGTGTTTTTTTTTTTTTTTTGTCTGATGATTAAAGTAGATCTAGGGTTTAGGAGAAGAGGCTTTAAATTGTCATTTTTATTATATCACATCAAGAGTACATTTTATCAGCACGACTGATCCTGGCTGCCATTGACCTTGACCACCTCACTGAGGTAGTGACTGTCAAGCTTTTCCATTATAAAATTGTTTATCAATTTACCAGATGAAGAACATCTTTCTTTCTTCCAGTTTTGGATAGTTGTGAGTAAAAGTACTGTAAGTACTGACACATGGCTACTTTTTCTTCTTGCCTTATGTGTTCTTTGGAGAACAAACCACACTTCTGTTCAATAAATATAAATAATTTTACACCCCCGAGGTCTTTTTTTCCTTTAACATCTCTTATGCTCTGACCCCTATGGGGTGTGTTTCCTTCAGGTCAGACTTCTGCCTGTTGGTTTTCACAAAGTGCCTCAGGTGAACCCAGGTACGTTTCTCTTTTCTTTTTGGCATACATCTGTGCCTTACCATTTTCCTTCACACATTTCCTGAGGCTTTGTGGGATCTTAGAATCTTTAATACACATATTAGTTCTTTTGGCAAGAATTATGCCCTTAATTTGTTTGCTTATGGCAATGCCAGCAGCATGCTGGATAACATTTAAACTCTTTTCATTTTGTCAAGGAAACGTTTGTGGGACATTCTGTTCTGGAAACTGTGCATTCCTTTGCTGTCTACCTTATCACCTTACTTGTAGATTCACACAACTATGGCCAAAGAGCAACTCCATGCCTGTAAAGGCTTAGTGAATGTATATTGGGTATCTCTTTTTTTTCCTCTCGTCTTAGTCATTTTGGTGAATACTGAAAGGCAGTAGTTCTGGCTGAAATCTGCCCTACTCATTTCTGTGTGCTTCCTTTCCTGTGTTTTCAGCATTTTTTTTTTTTTTTTTTGTAATTTCAGTGCGTAGAGTTGAGTTCATCACATTCCACAGTTCACAGCACATTTTTTTTTTTTTTTGAAGGAAGGAAAGGTTTATTTAGTTTACAGTTTGTGGAGGTTTCAGTCCATACTTGGCTGCTTCTGAGGCAGAGTGGCACAAGGCAAGAGGGCAAACTTCATGGGGGCGGCACACAGCAAAAACCAACCGGTAAAAGGGAGAATGGCTGCAAGCAGCCTCCTTTTCTTCCCTACATTGTAAACAACCTCTCCCACCCAGGGGTCCTGAATCTCTCACACAATCCCCATGCCCTCCTCTTTCACAGGCTCAGCATGTTTACAAAGGAAGCACCCCAGCTTCCTCCCGAGTCACTGGGCTAAACCTCTAGATTCCCCAAGTTGACACAACGTATCAACCGTAACACCTCACCTCATTTTCTCTCCTCCGCCTTTAGCTCAGGGTTGCAACACTTAATGGGTAACTGCCTTCTGGGTACTTCCTACAGTAGTTGACCTGTGTTAATTCCTTTCCTGGCCACTTTCACAGCACATTTTATCATATGTCCTTGAAAGCTTCTCTCCTTCCATTGGTCTATGAATTTGTTGGTGTATTTCTACTAATCCCTTGCCCAATTCCTATAAACCATTCCCTTCAGGGAAAGAGTTGAACTTACCTAACTAACATTTATCCCTTACTTTCTTATACTATGTGAGTAGTTGTTTTGTGTTCATGTGTTTTAACTTAATTAACTGGTGGTGTGGAATCATACCATTTTTTTTCCCCGTCTTTTTGAGACAGGGTCTCGCTATGCAGTTCGGGCTGGCCTTGAGCTCACTTTGTAGCCCAGGCTGGCCTCGAACTCACAACTATCCTCTTGCCTCAGCCTCCAAGTGCTGGGATTACAGGCGTGCTCCCCCACGCCCAGCTGGAATCATACCATTCTGATGCTTACGTTTTTCACTGAGTGTGATGGTCTTTAAATTCCTCTTGTAGGACAGTGAATGGGGCCCAGCACTGTCCAACAGAGCTTTCTGCAGTGACGGTGTCTGCCTTATCCAACGTGGTAGTTTCTAGTCACATATAGCTCTTGAGATACTTGAAGTGTAGCTAGTGCAACAGAGGAACTAAATTTTTATTTGAAGATTGTAATTGGTTTACTTTGAAATGGCCTCATATGGCCAGTGGCTACCATACTGAAGAGTATACATACAGAGCATTTGCATTATAGCAGAAGGGTTTGTAGGCCAACGCAGGCCTAGCCCATTGATTTGGACTGCAACGGATCACTCCATCCTGAGAATCTAGCACATCTTACCGTTTCTCTGAATGACAGGCACTCAGGTTGCCTTCTGCTCCTCATCAGTACAAATAATGCTGCAGTTAACATCTTTGTATTTATTTCCTTAAGGAAATTTGTGAAAACTTCTTTGGGATATATATGGCAGGGGCAGAAGGCTATGGGTGCTTAATTTGACTAAATGTTACCTTATGTAGATGTGCTGCATGGTGCAGCAGTGAACCACCGTGTTGTCCTAGTTTCTCAGATGTCTTGTGCCATGTATTCAACAGCCTGTGGTTTCCCCTCTGATTTCAGATATCACCTTTATTGTATACTAAATTCCATAACACATTTGAATTTGTTTCTGAGCTTAGGTTAAGATGACTAAAAATGAACATATTAAGGAATAATTTATTGTTTTATTTCTGTGTAAAGAATGTTTTTTCATTAAGTACTTTTTCAGTACATATACAGATAATGATATGATTTTCCCTTAGATTTATTAAAGAATAAATTATATGAATAGATTTTCTGATATTGAACAAGCCTTGCATTCCTTGAGCAACCCCACTTAGTAAAAATGAATTATTCACGTAATATACTGTTGGATTCTATTTGCTTATGTTTTATTAATAATTCATTGCATCACTTTCTAAGTAAAGTTAATCTGAGTTTTTCATGTTGAATGCATTCTTTGTCAGGATTTAGTCACAATTTCCTATTTACTTCAAATAATGATGTTTAATTTTTCTTTCTCTGCTCTAGAAGAATTTAAATAGCATTGAAATGATCCTAGTGACTATAATAATCACCACTCTATCATACATTCTGGTGTTTATAATTACTGAGTTAGGAACTGGTAAGTTTGCTGGCAAAATAGTGAACAGCTCAGTCAATCAGAGAAGAAAGAAATTCTTTCTGGAAAAAAAATGGTCTAAGTAGAGATTCAAAAAATGGAGGGATTTTAGTCTGGCAATCACAGAGGTTCTTGGTTTGGGTGAGAAATTATGAACTGTAGCCTAAGGTGCAGGAAGTAAGAACTGCGAAGAGCAAAACAGGTCACAGGACATGTAGTATATAAATTTTTAATGTCATCTTTGGCACTCATGTTGAGAGGATGTGAAATTAAACATGTACATCATAGTGGTGTAGAATGCAATTTTTCCTTGTTGCCCACATTGAAGTGTGAATCTGTTATGTCCCATAGCTCTGCAAAGCGTCATTCTCAGTGAAATCTGCTTACACAGCGCATTCCCTTATGTGCAGTACAAGCCTCTGCATCTTCTGTGGTCCTGACTGATGACTTCGGATTGTCCTGTTTTCCCCAATATGCATTTTGAGAGTGAAATTTTCTTGCTCATTTTCTTGATCACATTCTCATCATGTGCACTGACTTTCTTCTCTTTCTGATGCCCCATTTCCTGTCCTTCCTGATATTTCCTGGATGGCCTTTTCAGGCTAGCACCAGTCCAAGACATAACCTGACAGAGGGCAGTGGCAAAAGTGGCCACTTGTATGGACAGATTTGCTCTGCACACTTTCTCAGGATGCTTCTCAGGCATGTGGCTGGGGTAACCATTCCTTTTTTTCTTTCCAGCACTATCAGGATCATGTATGGGCTCCCAAGTTCACTGAACATAAAATTTATGTGTAAGTGCATTCCCTGGGAAAAGGGTTACATGTGAAATATGATTTCTGAAAGCATGCTGTAAGTAGGGGAGTCATTAATTTTCTGAAATAAAGAAGCCTTTACAAAGTGAATTAAAGGAGAAGATCTTGTTCTCCCTCAGCTGACAGTCTCTGGGTGAGTGATTCAGTTTGCAGTCCATTCTAGGCCACGCAGTTTTTTAGAAACTCAAGATTCTTTCGTCTTGCTGCTCTACCATTCCCCAGGCCATTACCCTCCTCTGGATGGTAAAGTGAGGTCATCAGAGTGCAGATTTCAGCCTGTAGCAAGGGCGAGGCAGATGTCCAAGGTAACAATTTTCTTTTGTAGATTTTTCTTTATATCTATATCTGTATCTATAGTCTTTTTTTGAGACAGGGTCTCGCTATGCACTATGCAGTTCAGGTGGGCCTTGATCTCACTTTGTAGCCCAGGCTGGTCACTAGCAATGATCTCCCTGCCTCCAGAGTGCTGGGATTACAGGCGTGCACCACCACGCCCAGCTGTTTTCTTTTTTTTTAAATGGAAGTGAGAGAGTATTTACACACATTGTTTTCATCTCCATGGCGTTGGCCAGAACTTCATTACACACTCCAAAACCCAGCGTGTAATACTGGGAAAAGATGTCTTAGCTGGAGACTACATGCTATATACATCACAGCACATGCTAAGGGAAGAGAGAGAGATGTGAGATGAGATTTATTCTTAACAAAAATTATAATCTCTGCTAGAAGAATTGCCTCTAAATACAGATTCATTTTTTTAGACACATGCACTCTACTTTCCTTCCAGAAAATACCTCCTTTTTGCAAATGCATATCTTGAGTTCTGTCATCTGCCCTTCCTAACCACTTCCCTTGATTGCTTCAGAGTATTCCCTCTGATTTTTCTCTCCATCTCATCTCCTGCCTTTATGCAGAACATTTCATCAACCTTGTAGACCCAGGACAACAAACATTCTCTTAACGGGCAAGGAAGCAAATATTTTCACCCCTTGGGCGGTGAGTCTATGTTGTAACTACTTGACAGATCCCTGTAGCAAAAAAGCAGTGAAAGACCCTAAAGATGAGTGGCGCTAGCTGTGTGTTCTATGAAAATTTCATTTCCAGAAAAAAGAAAAGCAACCTTTGGACCATGCATCTAACTTCCTGCTTTATAATTCCTTGACTGCCATGGCTCGGCCTTCAAAATACCGTTTTACTTCCTCATGAGTATCCTCACACCTTCCTCATCTCTAAATGTTCTCCAACCCTGAAACTCGCCCTACTCCTACCAAGTGCTCTCTGCTACAGTCTCTGTGTTTTGATTTTATGTCCACACTTAATGTTGAGGCTTGTGCTTAAATGCTTCTATTTGTGTGGGTTTGAGGTACTGTAATTACCTGAGTTCTAATCTCAGGTTCATTCTGAAAGTTGGTGGTTAATTTTTCATTACCCTTGATACACTTCTTACTTTTCTGTAAGTGACTATTTCAAATTTTTAGTAAGATTGTTACGCTCCCAAACCTTTGCACTTACTATAAGCCCCCTTCTCTTTTCCTAAAAGAATGAAGTTATCTGGTGTAAATTATCTTTAATTTCTATACACCTCCAAACCCCAAATTTATGGACTCAACTTTTGCTTTTACTTTTCTACCTCCAATTTTCAACATTTTTGGAGTAGCTGCTAAGTGCCAGTCATGACGCTAGGCACTGGAAACCCAACCCGAAGGTAAATAAAACAGACACAGTCCTGTCTGAAGAGAACCAAGTGTTCTGTCTTTAGAACCTGACAGTGTTTATCATTCTTGTTTTCTATATCTTTACTTTTTCTTCCCCCTAGTGTCACCCAGATTCTCCCCTTCAGCCTATAAATATACTCTTGTCTTAATAACAGTGAGAACAACAAAAAAACTGTCTGCTTACTTGTGTGTCCCCTTAACCAGCTCCCCATCAGTCCTCCCACTCACAGCGGCAGCCAGGTTCCTGTCTGTCTCATTGCACCGAGGTGGCCACTTACCTTGCAAATGTTAAATCCCAGAAACTTCTGTCCTTAGCTCAGTGGGCAACCCTTGATGATCTTGCCATGCTTGATCTCCCTTAAAATGGACTTTGCTTTTCTTTTTTTTTTCTTACCTGAAATGGAACTCAGGACTCACACGTGCCATGCAGGTGCTGTGACACTGAGCTAAAACCCTGGCTCCAATCTCTTTTCTTGTAATATTTAATCTCTTTCCAGGTAGGAAGGAAGCTGGTAAAACTGAAAGGAAACCACTGTGGCCAGGACGTAAAATTAGAGTTCCCCCCAAATCACTGGCTGGCATCTTCAAATATCTACTTATTTCTCAGCTTACAGTACTTTGATTCCAGAACCCACCAGAAAGTATCCAGAGTCCTTCACAAGGCATGAGAGGTACCCCATGATTGGTTCCTACCTCTCCAACACCATCTCATCTAACTTCATGTTAGTTTGAAACTTTTCTGGTCCAAGTAACAGAAAACTCAGCTCAAAGTGATGTAAATGCGGAAGGGGAATTATAGGCTTAGGTCAAAGAAGGTAATAATCAGGTTTGATTTTTATCATATCTCTAATGTAGTGCATCTGCAGTCCCATGGCTTTGCTGTCTGTGTACTGGCTTCTTCCTTGAACTGGTAGGAGTAACATCTTCATAACTACAGCAGCTGCTGGTATCACATTCAGATGGGACAGTGTCCAGAAGAACAGTCAGGATTGTTTTTCAAGCATTAATGCTGTTACTAGTTCCATCAGAAAAGTCATTAGCGATTGTTTCTGAGGTAAGGGGCTGCTTTTTCCCAGCAGCCCCTGCTGACTTCTTGCCACTTTTGATGTGAGCTGCCTTAGATCTGCTCACCCTTGGACTGATCTCTGCCTCAAGAATGATGCAATAACTAGTTAGCTCTGGAGACTCAGGGTCTCTTTCAGGAGTTGAGGACTGCATGGACAGCAGTGCGGTGCAGAGACCACCCCGAAGTCACTTCAACAATCCCCCATCATACACATCAGAGATAGTGACTGAGAATTTTGGAAGTTACATAAGAACATATGCGAGTACACGCCAAAATCTAGTATGTTCCAAATGACAGATTCAGCATGCTTCAAACTATGCATGAGTAAAACACTACATGCAAGTTGTACCATGGATAGTGAAGTTCAATGATGTGTGAACAAAGTATTGAATGTATGATTACTGTGTCCACAGTACCACTCACCTTTAAAAAGTAGTCCATTTTGAGGTTTAGTGAAGTGTAAAAGAATATCTGAAATAGCTATTAAAATACTCATTAGGGCAGGGATTATAGAGTTAAGATAGAGTGCTTGCATAGCATGGGTCTGATCCTAGCACCACAAAACAAAAACAAGAACAAAAATATAATATACCCCTTCCTTTTCTAAGTTCAGGTCTTTGTGTGGTGGGATTTTCTTCCTATACTTCAACCAAACTAATTCGATACCGTGTGTTCAATGTGCAAGTAGAAAAGAAAATTCACCTGCCTTCTATTAAGCCAGTATTTGAAATATCTAAAACAAAACTTAGAAACTGTTACTCTTATCATTATATTCTTGTTTTAAAAAGTAATTACCTTTAATTTTATTTTTCATGTGGTTTACATTAACATGTAATAAGTCTCTCATAATTTTTAAATGGACTAGTAAATATTTAAAATGCTTCTCAATTCTGGCTTGCAATCTGGTAAACATTGTAGAGACAGCCCACATGCACAGAAATGGTGAGAGGTTCTGAATGATTTTTAGGAATGAAAGGGTTGCTGAGACCCTGAAGTGTGGGAACTGCTGACCCAGCTCACTTGGCCTCTCAGCGGGGAACTGACCCTGATGCTCCGGAGAGAGTTCATTGTCTTTCATGTGAATGCTGCAACACTGCTTTTACATCTCTACTACAGTGCTTCCCAATAGTCACATTACTTTGTATGCTTCTTTCTTTTCTAGGCTGTGGCACTGCTCTGGTGCATATTTGATACTCAGGAGTTGATGAGTGAACTGCATGAATGAATGAATGAATGAATGAGGGTTTCTGATCTCCTCATTGAGCTCCTAACTCCTATTTTTGTTACTGAATTGTAATGAAAGTATCGTGGTTCCTGTGGATGGCAGGGCTTTGAACCTACATGATTACTTTCTACCTGTTAGATCTGCTGAGCTTGGCCTTGACCTCCTCCTACCATATAAGGAATATCTGTGTTCAAGAAAGACAACTGTTTAGTTAAGAGTTTCAGAATCATGGAACTTATATAGACTTTCAGAGGAGTTTTTCTTAAGTCACTTTTTTTGGACTTCGGATATGTAGTGAGCCTGGAAGCCATATTGTTATGGTTACTTAAAGGTCACAAGGGAGGACAATTGAAAGACTATGACATTTAAAGCAACTTTCGTTTATTTCCCTAGGGCCTTGGTATTAGAGAAGTTGGAGATGATTATGTTATAGAGCCACTTGGAAGAGTTTGAGCTATGTTAGGACAGAGACTCTAAGCTTCAGACATTGGTATCTTCATTTATCAAAAGAACTGAGGTGAAAATGTATTTGTCCAAGGTTGAAAGTTCAAGGAATCTAGTGAACAGTCTGAGTTTCTTAAATCTTGGTCCAGAGCTAAGCAATCTGGGGATCAGGTACTAGGAGATTTAAGGACTTACGACACCTTTAAAATTCCTACATCAGTGCCTCCCAGACTTTTACGTGACAGGACCTAATGGTTGGAAGTGATGTGTTATATATACCACCCCTCATCCCACGGGCAAGGGGTGAATATTTCAGCTCATCTGGAATCTTTGCAAACTACTGGGATGCCTATTGAGAGATTCATTTCTAGTCTGAAGTTCATTTTTTTTTTTTTTTCAGCCCTGGGGATTGAACTCAGGACCTTGCACTTGCCAGGCAGGGACTTATTGCACTGAGCTGTATCCCCAGCCCCTAAAGTTCATTTTTAGAAAGGGCTGCGATCTCATTATACCTTGTGTGGATTCCTCACGTGTAGTGAGAGGTCACTAGTAACCTTCCCAAGTGTATGTAAGTTGGCACCCTCAGCTTAGACCAGACTGCCTGTAAATCACTGGGACTGGCATCCAGAGTATTAAACCTGTTTAAAGAAACTCCAAGTATTGAGCGCCATTCCCAGCTCCTCTTTGGACCTGCTTTTACCTCAACATCAGGGACAGTTTCTGTAGAATCCAGTAATCCAGCACAGAGATCATGTCCCAGAATTTTTATCACACAAGTGTAGAAGAGGTGTAATAATCTCATTTCCCCAGGGTCTTGATAAAGTTTTAGCTAAGTGTAAAGGCAGAGAAATGGCATTTTCTTTACTTTTCAGAATAGTTTGATGTCAGCGTTGTCCAATAAATGGCAACTCATAATTCTGAAGTGTTAGTTTGATAAAAAAAGTTGCAAAAACAATGCAAAGAATACCTATATACCCTTCACACAGTTTCTCCTGATTATCATCTTGTTGAGTTATAGTGAAGTGATCAAAGCTAAGAAATTATCATGGGCATGAGAACATTTTGGGTGATACTTCAACTATTATTTTTAAAATCTAAATTTAAACCTATTAGCAAATATATACTAGAAAAAATATTAAGTGGTAAAACCTATAATTTAATTGATTCTGTCACTAAGATTCAGATTGAGAGAAGGTTGATTTAAAGTACATTTTGGTTGAAAACATGAAAGTGACTAAAATATCAGGCGTGCATATGGCACAGTTAAATTTTGATGGTATTACTTGAATGACTGACATTTGAGAATCTCTCTCAAACTAAATACATGACTTAGAAATTGTAAGAATTTACCTCCTTTCCCTTCTCTACCTTGGTCAGTGTTCCTAGGAGGAGCTTCAGGCTTCAGGGTGCCACTGCTGAGTGATTTGCATTCTCCATCTAGTTGGCTGATGATGGTCAAGCCTCAAATAATGTCCCTGCGCATTGCCATAGCAAATTTGACTTTCCTATAATTCTCACATTAAACTACAGATTGATGATTATGGTGGTGATGATGGAAGTTAATGTTCTTCCGAAGAGTGGACATTGACAACAACTTGGAAATGTTCGTACTAGAGGGAGATTTGAGAGGGAAATGTAAATTATCCAGTTAATGGATTTTCCCCAATATAAATGCAAAAACTGCTTTCATCTCCAGGTCACCATGTAAATCACACTGCTGCCTGGCAGTTTTACGTCCTCCTAGGTTTTGCACAGAGATGATTACTAAGAACTCTGGAGCAGGGTAGCTGTGTGAGGGGTTTCCATAGCCACAAGGGGTGCAGAGAAAGCGAGGAGGACTCATGTGTATAGCTGGAAGGAAATTTGCTGACCACATCTCTCTTCTGAAGTTCAGTGTTTCTTTTTCCCTCAGGAGTCAAACATCACTTTAAATAATTTGTGGCTCTTGAAAGGCAGCCATTTTAGAATCTCCTCCCTCTTTTCCTTTGGCTCCAAATTCCTGACTCCACATACATATTCTCTTGTTAGTAAGTCTGGTGAGATGCAGACTTACACTTCCATTGTCTTTATAAGAACTTGCTACATTAAATAATGTCTTTCAAATAGGTGAAGTATTTTTAGGCACAAGGCAAGTTTTTGGGTTTTTTACTCAACTAGAGTCTTTTATAGTGAAAGTAGACTCAGTCCTAGTGATGTTCAGATCCTCTGGCTTTTCCCTAGCTCATGTTTTATGAGTTTTTAATTGCAAAGAATGAGAGTAATGTATACGGACCTTATGAACCATAGGATTGGTAGCTGCTACGTGACAGTCTTTATTTTCCTGTTCATATTTGCCTGGCTTTGCAGATTATTCCCCATAGTCTGGTATTCTGAAGTGATTTTTTCAGACCCCTGGGTACTATGGAAAAACAAGATAAAGTCCTTTTTCACTTTGGCTCTGACAATTTCACATCTGTAGAATCAACCAATCATAGATCAAAGTTATTAAAAAACAAATGGTGTCTGTACTAAACATTTATAGATTTGTTCCCCTTCTCATTATTCCCCAAACAATACAATGATTTTCCTAGCAGTTATACAGTATTGGACATTATAAGTAATCCAGAATGATTTAGAGTATAAGAGGATATGAGCAGGTTATATGCAACTACTGTGCCATTTAATATAAAAGACTAAAATGGTTGCACGTTTTCATCCCTGCCAGGGGTCCTGGAACAAGTCTCTCGTGGATACCAATGGAAGACTATATTCAGAGTTCTAAATGTCAAAAACATAAATTGCAGTTAACTGAGTCCTCTATTTTTGCATTGGTTTTAGTTTATTAATTTTTCTATCCTTTTTTTTTTTTTTTTGGTTTCCAAGTCATATGACAACTGTTGGTACTACAGGCATAATTTTAAAGAATACAATAACAATTCAGCCACCAAGCCACATGCTGACTATCTTGCCTGAAATCTGTAAATTTGCTGGCTATGTGTAATTATTATTTTTATTGCCTTAAATTATAATAAGCACAGAATAAATTTGACTAAAGGGAGCCATCATCCAAGGATGTCTACATAGCCATGAGAGCTGGGGTCCATGGTATAATGATCTACCTAGTCCCCTGCGGTGGTTGTAATTCCGGCAGAAACTAATGCTATCCCGGGGTGTGTGAGGAACATTTACTCACTTTAACTTGGAGGGTGGGAGCAACTGCAACTACATTTCATGTGGTGTGGTGTCCACCTAACGACTGACAATGGGGCTAACCAGCCAGTTTAGCAATCTCGTTTAATCATGAGGAAATAATCAGATGTAAGTATGCTTCCATTACACAATACTTACTGTTGGGCTCACGTGGACTGAATGAATGCCACTCTTCTTTACCGAGTTTCAGAACCAATTAAGAGATGCAGACAAGAGCAAGGCAAATAGAAATGAAAATATTATCCTTACTACTGGCAAAACTATGCTAGGAGACAAGGCTTAGAGGGCATCAAAAGTCTTGCTTAACATTCTCTTAAACAAAACTTACATGCCTGTCTGACCTTGGAAACAGCTGGCCCTGCTGTGCCCTCACGTACCTCGGAGGGCAGAACACAGATGCATTTCTTCGGACTTGCAGACACCAGCATCCCGAGGGAAGAGCGAAAAGGTCTACGCCCTGGTACATCAGTTCTTTCCCCATATTCATCATTCAGATTGGACGCTTTTCTTTGCGCAAGGAGTGCAAAGATAGAGAGATGAGCGATACTGGCTACTTCTTACACATGGAAGCATGAATCCGGAGGAACGGGGGTTCCCCACGGAGCCCGATACACTGTGTGCCAGGTTCTGTACAAAGTGCTCTATCTGTGTTAGTCACCACAGCAATTCTGGGAAATAAGGATTATTACAGTAGTGTAGAAACTAAGGTTTTGTAAAGTGAGTAGTTTCTCCAAGATGACCCAGCTAGGAAAGTGAGTGAGCAGAATTCATTGTTCAGTCTACCTAACCCTGAAGCCCGTGCCCTTAACCAGAGCACTGTGGGGCCCCAGAGATCTTCAGTAGAATCGCACTTTTCACCTTCACAAGTGCTTTGGACACGCGGCCACATCCCTGTGTTGTGTTTTCACTATTTGCTCAATGGGGAGAGCAGTTCTGGCTGAGATGAGAGAATACATCAGGAATACATAATAAGTTACAGACAGCTAGCACACACATAGAGACTAGTGAATTCATAGTGAGATGAAGGATAAACACTTATAATGTGTTACTTAAGAGTGTGCTCAGGTTGGTTTTTCAAAATTGTCTTTATTTGTGAGCTGACAGAAGGCAGCCTTATTTCCTATAAAGTGGTTAATTGGGTCACATTGTGCGTGGAAGATTTCTCCATTTATTTAACCATCCATAAAGTACTTACATGGTGTCCAGTCTGTACTAGGAGGCTCAGGGATACACTAGGGGGGTACTTTCCTGGGGCAGATAATATTCCTATCAGCCAGGACTATTGGGTCCTATACATACCCATGAAAGGAAAGGCAGTGAAAAGATTATAATATCTGTTCAGCCATGGTGGCTTCTTGTCTGAATCATGTTCAGCTATTGTAACGTTCTCTGTTTAAAATCATGCTCACTGTTATTTGTCTTCCTCACCATGATGATAGAATGCCTTGATTCATTCATTCATTCATTCACTCATTCATTCGCTCATTCATCATGTGGTTACATACTCTAGATTCATTCAGGTGTCTGGCTCTGCAGCCATATGGTCACATTCTACACTCCCTGGATTGGGCCAGTTGAACACATTTCTGGGTATCAAATGATGTTCTCACTCTGGGTTGTTAGGGACATTTGTCTTATTTAATTAAATGGTGCTTTCTTTGTATGCCAGTTGCAATCATCTTTCAGCTATCTCTAGGAAAACCTCACAGTGGTTTGTTTTGTAGGTGATAAAATGTACCCTCGCTGAGAACACCGTGAGAGTTCATTGGATGTTTAGGTGGGACCGAACACTGTCTGTGACTGGTCCCTTGGGGATGTTTTCTTGGGGAAGCCCCTGCAAGAGAAGCAGGAAAGAGGAGTGGAGGTTTTCTTGGCTTTTCTAGGTCCTTTTGCTGCTCTCTGTGGACCAGGCCACTGGACTTTGCTCCTTCTAAAGTCTTCTACTTGTAAAACTAGAAGAGCAATTGTGTCAGATAAATCCTACAATGACATGGGGGGTTTTCCTCATTTCACTCCGACTTCCTGACTTTCAAGGCTGTGTCATTTCCGTGCTGTCTCTGTCAGTGTCAGGGTGGCCCTCATCACGGAACCCCCATGCCCTCTTTGACTCCACCTCTGAGCTGCCCGGATTCTGATTTGGTTCTTATCGTGTCTTTCCTTCTGCTTCCTGAAATGCCAGTTATTCTGTGAAGACCAGGATGAGTCTTTGTCTTTAATAAAGGCCTCCCATATTACTCTGTCTCACACAGATATTCCTCATCTCTAAGTCCCTGTGGCTTCTGTTACCTAACTTGGACGATTTTGGGGGGGATGATTTTATATTACCTAACTATTCACTGTGTTCGTTTTTCCTCCCAGATGGATGGTAAGCAGATCTACAGAAGGTGTTTTTGCTTAGGTATCTTTTATAAGAGCCTTTGTCCTGGTAAAAGACCAGAACAATGCTATGTTCATAGCAGCAACTAAATGAATAGTTACAGAATAAATGAATCAGTTCTCTTCTTCCGAGATTCACTAAATCTCAAACTCTGTTGTTGACTTACACTGAGAAGAGCATTTCAGTGAACTGCTCTTTCCCCCTCACTTTTCTGGATAGTGGAATGAAAAAACATGGGATTTGGTGTCTGAGAATTCACCACTTCCTTTAAATGACCACAACCAAGTTTCATTCAAAGCGTTTGAATGCTAGTGTGTTTCATCTGCATGGGAGAGATAGCGCTTTTCATGCAAGAGTTCAGGAAGTAATTTTTGCAGGGAAGCTGGCACAGTGCTTGGCACCAGGAAGATGCCTCTTCTTGTGACTCTTTTGGACTCCACCCAAACTCCACCCTCTTCTCTGCCTCCTCTCAGGTAGTTCCCAAGCACCCTTCCCTTTTCTACTCAGTCCTGCCCTGATTAATGAAGGCTTTCAAAGGGACTCAGTTTGGTGCAAACACACTCACAAAAATCTCCTCTAAATCTTCACAAGCAGAGCTGTCTGGGCATATTAGCATGACAAAACCACCTCAGGACACAGCTATTTGTCCCAGTCCAGTTGAAGGTGGAGCCATGTTGGCTCAGCAAAATGACCAAGTGTTCTAAATATGTCTGAATCCCGCAGCTTCTCCTTTTTTGTGCTTTTCCTTTTCCCACCTCCTCAGGAACCAGAGATTCTTCAGTGACATCTCCCCTGTCCTTACCACAAAAACTGCAGGGTCCCATCTCATCAGTGATCTTTGATTAACTAATTATGGTTGAATGTGAATGAGTTTCAGCCAGTATATTACCCAGGCCACCAGTTATATTTTAAGCATTTTATTCTATGTCAGAGTAAGATTTGTCCCCAGATGAGGGAGATCGGCACCAGCAAGCAGAGAAATTTTATAGGACGGGGAAATTCTATGGTCCCAATCTGCTGGCTCGAAAGTTGACTTTGAACATAAACCAAATTTAACCTTTTAAAAGTGATAGAATATATGAGCTTGGAAAGCATATATATTTCTTTCCTGAGGGCTGAACTCCCTCTTCCCCTGGGAAGAGTTGATCTAGGCCTTGGTTCTGGAGCTTGTTTTGGTGGCTAGCAGGGGTTGGGCTGGAAAAGCGAGTGCCCTATCCCATCTGGTACCACTTCCAGCCTCTGAAGGGCCAGTTCCCTCCCCTTGGTACCCTGAAAGGCCCATGCTTCCTCCTCCGAGTGCTGGCATCTTAACTCCATTCCAAATCCCAACCTCATCATTTTCTATTCTAAGACACATAGATGCATGTTTTATGCTTTCCAATATACTTGATGCTATTTTAGTGAGCATTTCACTTATAGATTTTGCATTGTACAAAAATCACCATAAATCACAATACACAGAGAGGCATGTTAGAAAGATAGGCTAAAAGGGAAGAGACCCCGCTTCATTTTGACCCCAAGGCTATCCTTGGTCCTCATTATTTTCCAGGTTTACCTCTGAGTACCAGGCATCCAAAGACAGTTAAATTGCAGCCTAACCCTTGATAGGTCTTTTAGGTTTGTGTCCCAGCTCTGCTTCTAGATAACTGTGACCTTGGACAAGTGCGTTCACCTCTCTGAGTTGTGTGTATAATGCTGGCATTGAAGGAATTGAATCTAATTCCCATTGCACCTGTCAATTTTATGAGTCTTTTGCGGTAGACTCGCCTTTGGGAATTAATATTTAAAAGTAACATTTTCATACTGTAATAACCCATCTTGTCTGATAAGCCTTGAACTTTTCTGTTAGTGTTAAAAATGTCTACAGCTGAGAAAAACCTTGTGACAAGGACTATGCTCTTCAATAAGACATTTGCTGGAACTGCAGGTAGTCTCTTCCATCTGGTCTCTCTTCCATCTTTCTTGGTCTTCACCAGCCCCTTGGCTTGCATGTGCTGTGAGTGCTTCTTTGTTCATCTCATACATTAATATAATTGTTCAACATTTGTGTAGTGGCTCTTTAAATCACACCCTCATAGACTCATTTATAGTTCTTCAGTTTGTCCACACTGGTGTTTTCTAACTCAGTGGTTCTCAGCCATGGTGACTTATTTACCTGTCTTAATTATTTTTCTCTCATTGCTGAGACAAAATATCTGACACCCAAAGTTAAAGGGGGAAAGGTTTATTTAGTTCACAGTTGACAGAAGTCCATAGTCAGCTGGCTTCAAGGCAGGGTGGCTTGGAAGAGGGGCATCACAGACTAGAGTTCATGGCAAGCAGAAGACAGTAAAAGCAAGCAAGCACGGAGCAAGGAACAAGACAAATCTCTTTCTGTCCCTTATATTGTATCCAGGCTACTGGGATTAGGCCGGTGCCAAACTAATTAGTGAACTGATTTAGTAATGATCACACAACCCTTAATCTCAGTATTGCATCATGAATCAATTACATACTCTAGATCCAGCCACCCTGAAAAAGCCCCACCTATAACTGCATGAGGCTTTGAAGGAGGATCTAGACATAAACCATAATACTACCTTCTTTACAACTGAGGAATATTTAGCAATGGTTGGAAACATTTGGTGCTACAGAGATTTAATAGGTAGAGGCCAGGGACAGGCTAAACAATGTACCAGGCAGTCCACAGGACAAAGGATGATCAGGTTCAAAGTGGCCACAATGCTAAGGTTAAGAAATCCTAGTCCAACCACTTTTAATTCGTTCAAAGCAAAAAAACAAATAGTTCTATGTGCACATACATAGCATGCAGCACAGGTTGTACAATACGGAAGAGAAGACTTATTATTACTGTTTGACTAAATAACCCCAGAGTAAGTGCACAAAGCAATTACGGCCCAGTGGCAGAATTTAGTCATGGTGATGTTTGACAAGCATATCCAGGAAGCTGGCTAGGGAGGTCTGTCCAACACTTAGGTTATAATGTTTCCTATGATACTTTGCAACTCCTAAAATTTTTCTATTGAGATAATCAATGATAGTTAGACCAAAGACCCAAAGGCCATCTCATTGAATTATGTTCAAAAGAAGATACTCTAAATGAGGAACCCCAATGCCACAGCAGTGACTTGAGAATCCTTGGTGTCTGCTGTGAGTGAAGATGAACTGAATGTGTTCCTTTAAAGGATGAGGCTTTGAGCTGGGGATATAGCTCAATGGAATAAGCGCCTGCCTTGCAAACTCAAGGTCCTGAGTTTGATCCCCAGTACTGCCAAAAAAATAAAAAAAATAAAGGATAAGGCTTCATTTAAAGACAGATATAAACAGTGTCAGGCTCTCCTCATGGCACTGGTGGGGTTTTCTTCTGGACAAGAAGACATCTAACTTAATATTTCTTTGCTTTACTTTATAATTTCTAAATTAGAGCTAGGGATTCTTTGTGAACCTGTGACAAAGTCTTCTAGAAGAATACATGTAAATCTTTAATGGGCAGGTGGATCATCCAGGGATACTGTGAAAGAAAATGTAGTCTCTTTAGATACTTGTAGGGTGGGGACCAGCAAGTCACATTTCTAACAAGCTGTAGATGGCATCTGTGTTTCTGGGCCAGAGACACATCTTGAAAGGCACAGTGTTCAAACGCTGAACCTGGAAAGTACATTACAGGTTATTTAGTCCAAGTCTGTATTTTAGAAATGATGAAATGGAGGCCTGGAAACTCAAGGGCAAAGGTAAGGTGTGTTGAGCAGGCATTGAGGCCCGATGCAGACCACTCCCCTCCTTCCAGTATCCCCAGGTCTCTCATGTTGGGTGACCGGCAAATCAGGAGTGTTGCTGGGCCTTGGCTTCCTCTTTTTAAAAGCAGGTGGAGTGTTGTTCCTGTGAATTCTGCTGGGGCTGGTGCAGTCATTTCCTCTATGCCCATCATTTGGATGCCGATGTCACCACTACTTATGGCTTGGTTTTTGCTGCCTGCTACCTCTGAGGAATGGATTTGGGGAATTCAGAAAGCAAGAATGGGTGAGCAGAAAATCGCTGGGGACTGGCACTGGGGTGCTGGCAGGATAAGCAGGTGCCATCTTTATTTCATGGGTGCACCTCTGTGAGGTGAGCTCTAATCTTCATCACAAATGGGTTGTGGCGCTGCTTGAACCAGCTCAGGGGCACCGCGGATGTGATGAGAAGCCCAGAGCTTAATGGGAACTGGCATTCCTCGCTTCTGAGAAACAGACAACAAAGCAGGGGCATTGCCCTGTGGCAATAAACATGCTCACCTGCTCTCTGCATGTGGCAGAGGCTCTTAGTACCCTAGGGAACAGCACTTCCGTGATCACTGCATCGGAGGGGATCAAGCCACTGGGGAGGAAGGAGAGGAGAGCTGGGCCTTCACTTGTGGAGATCTTCACTGTTCGTTTGCTGTCATGTCTTCCTAACATCTTGTCCCTCATCAGGGCATTGTTATAATTAACCAACCGGGTCAGCTTTAGCCATCCCTCTGAGAGCTGCTACGGCATTTCTGAAAATGTGTTTGAAAGTGTCTTTCCTCACAGGATGATTATTACTGTTAAGATTTTCTTTCCCAGGGCTGGGGATATAGCTCAGTGGAATAAGTGCTTGCCTAGCAAGTGCAGGGTCCTGAGTTCGATCCCCAGTACCGCAAAAAAAAAAAAAAAAAAAGATATTCTTTCCCTACTGTATGCCTCCTTTCTCCTTCCTTTATGTCTTCCATAGAAATAGCCAGTGAAGTTATTTTTAAAACTTGGGGGAAAATCAATATTTTAAGCAATAAAGACCAATTATTTTTTCACAGGAGTTTTTTTTTTTTTTTTTGAGGATTTGTGTAGACTAGAGACAATAAATCTTCACATTCTTGGAGAGCAGAAGGAAGACAGCTTCTGTCATTCTCCTTTGAACAACACTAAGACTGAAACATAATAGTTTACTGTTTGTCTAAGTTCGCTTCTGCGTTTGGTGAAGGACCCACATCAAAAACAGAAATCAGACCCTTTGTGATTCTCCACTCCTGTGAGGTTGCTTCCAGTAGTCTATTAGGCAGGGCTCCAGGGGTGGGAGACCAGTGTTCTCTAACAAGATCGGGGCTGCTAGAGCTGATTAGATGCGTGTGATGGAGCAGGAGCGGGTAATGAGTGGTGGAGGTCAGTTAGGTGCAACTTCTTTCTTGGGCTTACGCTTCAGAAACAAGAAGGCACTCAGTGGAATGAAAATGTAACTCATTTAGTGCTGATGAAATGACATTCTTATGTTTGCAGTCTATTACTAATCTGGGGATCTCAGTGCTTCTTGGACACATAGAGGCCAGCTGCAAACACGGAATGATGACTTTTGCAGGTGTTAGCTCAGTAGACTAGGATTTGTGGGTCTAGAGATCTGTGCCCTTGTTTCTACTACTGCTATGTAAAATAAATAAATGCTTTCAACATGCATTCTCTAGATGATTACTATAAACTCAACACAGCGCTAGGCACAGGATATTTTATCTCTTGCGTCTGATACACAGTAGGTATTCAGGACAAGTTGAGCAAATAAATCAATGTAAGAATGAATGCATTACTGAAGGCAAATGAGACTCATTGCTTACCCTCACATAGCTTTCTTTTTTTCATTTTCTTTTGTCTTCTTAAGACAGGGTTTCACTGTGCAGTTCAGGCTGGCCTTGAACTCACTTTGTAGCCCAAGCTGGCCTTGAACTCACATTGATCTTGCTGTCTCAGCCTCTGCCTGTTGCTGGGATTACAGGTGTGCGCCACCATGCTTGGCCTCATATAGCTTTCTTTTTTTTTCTTTCCTTTTTTTTTTTTACTTTTTGAGACAGGGTTTCACTACAGAGTTCAGGCTGCTCTTGAACTCACTTTGTAGCCCAAGCAGGCCTGAAACGGACAGGGCTTCTCTTGCCTCAGCCTCCCAAGGGCTGGGATTATAGGCTTGCGTGACCACGCCTGGCTTCATATAGCTTTCTTAAAAATGGCCTTTGTGTGATAAATTATACATGTTCGTCCATCTCTTTTTTCCTACTTCAAAAATAAAGACCAGATTTTTGCAAGGATAACCTCTGAACTCACCCATCACCATGCTGCCGCATCCTTTGTAGGTAAGTAGAAATGCTTTATCTACAAATTGGTTGGTAGGTGTTTAGATGGAAAGTCTTTATCTTAATTGGACTGTGGGAAAAATAATCATTTTTGCCTTTGTTCTGATGACATTTGTTGTGCATTATTAATGAAAAGATGCAGCCCCATTTCTGCCCCATCATTGTGTTTTGAATGTTGAGCTCCGTCATCCGGGAGAAGCAAAAGGAACAACGAGGTGCTTGAGATTACGGGGCATCTACACTGACCCAGCAGAGGGATTTTGTACTGTGTGTTTATTGCATAAAATAAAATTATTTGAGTTTCTTAAAAAATGCTAAGATTTTTGAGGTGATAGAATACTTTGTAAACAAAGAGATCTGCTACCCAGTTGCTCACTCATCTGCTCTGAGTCAAAGTTTTCCTTGGACCACTGGGAAGTTTAGCAATAATAAGGTACCCATACAATAATATGCAAATAATTGTTGCTTAGTAGTTCTTCTTATTTTGACTATTTTTGAGGGCACTGTTAGGGGCATCTTTGCAGAAACCTCAATTGGACAATTCAGGTGCTATGTACAATAAAAACAAGGTCATCCAGGATGGGATCGATCCATTGTATGGGTATGACTGGGATATTAGAGCCACTCGAAAAACTAAAAGTGTATTTTGCAATCATTGTGCTACACAAGCTAACCAAAAAGAGTTCTTTTCCTAGGGAATGTGACCCAAACTAGGTCACTCAGAGAGGGATAATATCAACATTGGAATATTTCTTTCCTCTTTTTACTCCCTTCTCACAGGATGAGGACCCTTTAACACCTATAATTCTGCTCAGGATCTACGTAAGCAAAAATAAGTGATTCTGAGTCTTCAGGAAACAGCACTGCTGTCATCATAGGCACTACTCCTGTTCAACACGGTTTGCTTAAGCCAGTGACGGACCACAGGGCAAGGGGTGATAGTAGGCGTCTTGCAGAGAAGATCCCATTAGCTCTGTTTTCCCATTAGAACCTTTTGAGTCCAGAGGCAGTGAGGACACAGCCATTCCTGAGCATGTGCACTGGCCTTGGCAAGCCTCTGAATTGCTGCTTCCAGACTATGCCTTTGCATGTTCTGTTAAAATGATAACTTAATGCAGAAATGAGACCCCTGGTACTGATCTTCCTGCATTTCAGGCCTGATGAGTAGGTTTAGGAGGTGTTGGGTTTGGGAGGAAGCATGCAAGGATTCAGCCTCAGAATTACAAAGCCACCAGACAATGGAAGCCCAGCATGAGGGATGCAGATTACTACTGCTTCTCTTTGCTGCCTTCATTTGCTCTTTGCTCTTCCTTACTTCATGATTATTAAGCTCCACAAGGAGATAGTGATCAGGAACGTGAAAGACAGAGGAAGTCTTAGCCGAGATAAGAATCACATTTCCCACTTAAGGGAAAGGAGTTGATTAGATTGTTTATTTATTTACACGGTTTTAGAAATGCAGTAATTTTCCACTTCTTTAAAGTATAAAGGTAATACATATTTGCAATACTGGCTTCAGAAAGGATAGGAAAAAATAAAAGGAGACCATCACTCAACCTCAGCAAACAGAGTATCCCCACTGACTCGTAAATGTACATTGGTACCCGGGTCTGTGAAGGAATACTTTTGTGTGTGAACAGTTTGGTCCGCAAATGAAAGCACTTGGTAAAATTTTCTTTTTGTTTGTAAACTCTATATCAGGTAATAAACACAGCCGTGGCCACCTTTTCCGCACAAACACGAGAGTGGCCGTCTTTTCCAAAATGCTAGAACAAATGAAGTTCGTGAACCGAGGCACTACCGGTGTTTACTTTTCCTTTGTTGAAAACCTGCTTTTATTTATTTACTTTTATTAGCACATGTTTGTGGTACAGGAGGCTTACATTCCCTGTGAGGGACTGGTACACGTATGTTCTACATCTTGATTTCGTTTTCCATCCCCTTTCTCTTTCCTCCCTCCCTCTGTACCCGTCTCTTGATCCTGCTCCCCTGTTAGGAAGATCTGCCTTCCTACGTCTTATGATCTGCCTTTTAGTTTGCTCTTTATTTAGTCTTTGGGTTTCTCATATAAGAAAAACCAGGAGAGATTGAAGGTTTAAGATTTGTGTATCTGATTTATTTCATTTACCACTCTGGCCCCAAGGTACATCTGTTTTCCTACAAGCGACTCAGGTTTATCTTCCCTGCTGCAGAGCGGTATCCACTGGGTGTAAAAACCACATTTTTAAATTCTTTCATCTGTACTTAGTTTGGAAATGCAGTTTTTAACCTGTTTGAAATATTATGGTACATGTAATTTAAAACTTTGGTTTTTCATTTAAAAATTTAATTCTTGTAGTATGAGTCTTTAAAAAGTTGAAATTTATAGACTCTGGAAAGGTCAAGTATGAGTGTGAACAGTTCACTGTTAACTTTTTGGTTTTTAACAGAGTTTATGACACAATATAATTTTTCAGAGTTTTTAAAGAAAATCTGCTTCACTCAATTTGTTAAATATGATGATCTCTGATATTCTCACATATGAATGTCAAAAGTTCTCTTTAGAATATTGAAATTCCCATGTGTTTTATAACTATATATAATGCAGCAGTGAACATCTTTGGTATTACCAACTTCTTTTTATGTTTCTGATTATTTTCTTAAGGTGGATTTCCCAGAAGTACAATTACACACTCAATCAAAAATATGAACATTTTTAAAGTTCTTGGAACATATTGCCAAATGACTTCCCAGAAAGGTAGTATTAATTCATATTTCCACTAGAAGTGGATGAGAGGCACATTTTGCTGTACCAAAGGCAGACAGGGAGTGAGCACAACATCAAGAACCTCTGGGGTCGGAGTCATCTTGTCCGTCTGGGAGTGTGGACAAGAGTAGCTTCTGTTGAATGGACAGGGAGGTGCTGTATTTTGATCAAATTTTAAAACTCAAGGATGTCATGCACTTTAATGAAAAACCCCAGTAATGCAAACGGGGTCTCAGAGTAAAGGGAAAAAACATTCTAGGAAAACTTTCATTTAAGAAAGCTTTGCCCTGCTGCAGGGGCTGGCTGACGGCCGCTGCAAGCCTCAGAGGGAATGCTCCGTGCCACGAGCTAACGGTAACCTTGTCTGCTTTCACTACTCAGTGTCAAGCACTTTAGCGTAGACCGGGCTCACACCAAACTCTCTAGGTGACACTAATCCCTGATTTAATTACCCTTGACAGTGTGTGATGGGCCTTAACAAGCTAGGATCCCTAATGAGCTGCATCTTGTGCTTTTAGAACATTACCTAAAAGGTGTGGCCTTTACTCAGGCGAACTCTGGTGGGTGCATAAAACCTGCTCCAGCTCAGGGACCTCAGTGCAAATGACAGGGCAGCATTCAATGACCTGTGATGTGATGCTTCTAAGTGCAGAGGTGACACATGATATTTTCTTGGCCCTATGTCCAAAAGGAAGAACTACAGGGATAATTCCAGGGGCATCAGTATTAGTAGGTGCCATGCCACTTTCTCTACATAAGTTAACAACGTAGGGACATGGACGGTGTTAACTTTTTGAAAATTAAAATAAATTTGAAAACTTAGATGAGTTTACAAAGTAAAAATTGGCCCGGAATGGGATTTCTACTCATGAGCTCTGTGATCGTGGGACAAATCAGTTAATCTTGTAAACCTGAGTCTTCTCATCTGTAAAATTCAGATAATGGTGTTGATGTTAGAGGTTCCTGTTAACATAAAAAGGTAGGGTGCATTCAAAAGAGAATACAGCATATTTTAGCACATCATTGGGGTTCAGCGTTGGCAGGTATGGCAGGTACTGCAGGTGCTTCTCTCTCCTGCCTTCTCTCTGTTAGGTTGTTAGTCTTTTCCCATTTTTTTCTTTCTGATCAGCTTTTTTCTTAGATACTTAGACACTAAACAAAAAAAATTTCATGCTCCCACTATGAGGAAGATTTGGGTTTGCAGTGCAGCCAAGTCTGGTAGCAGCATTGATCCCTTTCAAAAACTGGTTTCTTTGTCCGGTGAGACCTTCCAATCTTGCTAAAAACTGCTTTCAAGTTTTACACTTCTTTAAACTGTTCGGCAGTCTTTAAAATGATTTCTAGTCTGATTTTGAGATATAATTATCTCTTCCATTCATATCTGGTTCCCAACACTCTGGATATGAATTTCTTGCCTTGCGCTCACACCAGCTTGTTCTATGACCACAAAATCTGTACAGCCCTGGAATCAATACTCTTGGTCCTGACACATGTTTACTGGGGGAATTTGGACATTGCCTGAAACTTATTTAACATTTTATTTCTCCAATGAAATTAAGCTGACCAATTTTTAAAATGTGGCATCTTCTTCTATGCTGGTTCAGTTCAGCATACTCAGTCTTTTGAAAGTTTGAGTAGGCTGTTGGTGGCACCATTTTTCGTAGGAGCTTGTTTGCATGATTGTGCCTGATTTTGTCTCTTTCTTGGATTCCTAGATTCATGTTCTTCTTTGACTGTTTGTCATATTCCTCTTTCAAGCCTGATAAGAAATTCCAACCCTCACATTATATTCCGAGCAGAGATAAGTGATTGCTGTATTCCAGGGCCATGGGCTCATCTAGATTTTGCTGGGTCAGGTTGATACTCCTACACACTGTTCCAGTTTCTTTTCAATTCATTCTATGAAGTTAAATAACTCGTTCCCTCAGGTGCCCCCATAGGAAATTGGTCTTTTAGATTCTTGTCAAGTACCAAACACACTGTTGAAATCAGAGAAAAGAGAGCAGAGCTATTTTCTCACAGATGTTCTTTAGATTTTAATTTGGGAGTCACTTGTTGGATGTCATAGTTGGTGTACACACACATAAACAGACATGCCTTGACTTCAGAAATAGCACTGATATTGTTTGTTCTTCAGACTAAGGAGAATAGTATTTTTAAAATGGTGGGTTTATTCAAAAGTAAATTATTGGACCTTTGAAAGCAATATATGGAAAAACTGAGGGTAGCAATTTTAACTCTCTAATAATGTTTTGACTTGTAAAAATTTGATTTGATTAAACAGACATTAAATGTGGTTTGTAATCTTTGAACTTACCATAAAACTTAGCTCTTCTTACTAGGCAGGGACTATGTCCTGCACATAATGAGAAAATTTGGGGGGTTAATATAGCCTACAGAGCTAAGAAATAATCTCCAAAGAGGCTTGTGAGGAAAGAGAAATGGATACTTTGCTTCCTTTATATACAGTACTTCCAAGTTATGACTCCATTTCAGAAATGTATTATTTTCTCAAATTAATCTAATAACAAAAATTATATGTGAATAACCCTTGCATCCCCCACAGGGTTATAATTAAGAAAAAATGAAGGCCCTCAAAACATTTCTGCTATTCAGTTGAGACTTATGTACATAGTATTATTATTTTGTTTTATCAGAGCATGGCATTCTTTTTTCCAGCAGGGCACTAAGAGTTACTTTTTGTAAAGAAATTGTATCTCTCTGGAATAAAGGTCATTTTCTCTTGGTGCATAAGTTGACATGAAAAATTACATCTACAGCAAACATTTATGTTTTGAATCATATGCGTACAGGATCCCGTTGACCTGACAAAGTGCTTGAATAAATCATCAAAATGGGATGCCATCCATTCACCAGAGTTGAAAGAACTTGAAAGTGGAATTGTAAAACTATGGGCCAAATGTGTCACTTGGCCCAGCATGAGAAACCTAAGTGTCTGGATGGCCTGTACGAGTAACAGAGGTACCCAGGGAGGCAGAAGGGGCCTCTGAATCCTCAGATCACCTTTCCATTGTAGGGAATAGGTGACACATTTAGAAAAACCAGCTTAGTGAATAGATGCAAAACCTTAGCCAGAGTAGAAGGATTTTATGGTGGTTTATGTGTTGGGTTTCATTGTTTAGCAGACATGATTGATCAGTTGTGTCAAAGCTCCTTGATCATAGAGAAGGCTTCAGTATGGAGAGAAGGGCAGACAATACATGGTGATGAACTGGTTTAGGTGTCAAAGTGAGTAAATGGATGCTTCTCAGAAAAATAAGCATTAACTGCAGGTTCTTCTAGAAGCAGTGGCCATTGTGGCCAAGTATCACCATGCATCAAAATTTTTAATTTAACATTTTAATAGTTTTATAGAAGATAGTGGCCATAAGGAAATTTCTTTAGTGTGCAATGGACATTAAGGCCTTCTAGGTATACACAGTAATGTTAAGCCAATGGAGATAAATTTCAGAACTATTGGAGAAACTTAGATGAGAGTTGAAGGATTTTTTCTTTAATTAAAGCTTCATTGTTTTATACACTTGATCAGTATGATTTGCCTGTACAAGGTTTTTCTAACTGAATATTTGCTCACCAATCAGAATGTCTTTCATGTTTGCTGTTTATGTGTTTTATTTGGCAAGAAGTATATATAAAGTTGAAGATGTTATTTACTTTGTCTGTATTTATTTTGAACCTCTAAAAACATTGCATTGCATTTACCCTGAACCTACCAAAAAGCCCAAAATTCACTGCATCCTTAGTAAACTTTTGGTGATATTCTTGATGTTTACTCTACCTAAGTTCCCAAAGAGCTTGAGACAAGGACTAAATCTCATGGTTTCAACTGCAAAAGGAGGACAAGAAAAGTGAGAGGAAAGGGTTGTGAGCAGAAGAATAGTACCTGATCACAGTGGCTGCTGCTTAGGGACAGAAGCAAGAAGACTCAGTGGGTCAGCTGGTGCCTACATTTGCTCTCCTTCATAGAGAATCTTTGGACAGGATCAATGTCTCTGTCCCTGGAAGGGAGGAAGGAGAGATCACCTCCCCTTTGCTGTTTTCCTTTATACCTTTATAATCTCTTCTCTGTGCTTCAGAGTTGTGTCATCTGGACCCTGTAGAAATCACTCAAAAAGTCATCTCTCAGACCCTGAAGTACGGTACTACATCTGATCTGAAAGTTCCAAGAGATCCTGAGATTTGAATGGTACAGCTTGTTAGCCTGGTTGTATGCCTCTAGTCAAGGCTGGGGTGGTGGGTAGTGTTTGTTACTCATAGGCAGATAACTGGCCCCCAGCATGAAGGCAATGCTAGCTCATGAGGGTCAACTCCATCAGGAATAAAGCGGCCGAGCTGGAGCAAGTAGCTTAGGGCTTCAGAGGCTGGGGAAGCAAGGGGAATCAGGAGATGATACCGAAGTTGATGGTGGTGATGATGGTAAACAACAACACTGCCTGCAAAAATGGGGCCAAAAAAGGCACCCAAGGAGGTCAAGAAAGGAACATCAAAAAGATGGAGAATATTATAATGTAAGGGTAGGTTAAACACCCTTTAGTTGACTATAACTAAGGATGAAGAAAAATTATAATTAAATGGATATAGACTTGTGAAAACCATCTTGGAATAATAGAAATAAGGGGCATCCTCTGAAGCTTGAAGGATTGAATTAGTTTGGGAGGAAATAAAAGGGGTATTACTACTTCATACAGTAGGCGGTAAACATGTAACAATAGGACCTTCAGAAGTGATACTGGCTGAAACTACAAATGGGTTGCAGGATAATTTAGGTAAATTTATATTTTATGGAGCCTTAATCAGCTACTATGAGGAAACAAAAGTTGTTTGGGGTACTAGCCCTAACCTTTCAAGATTGAGGTCACAAAAGACAGTACTGTCCTTTCTGTAATATACCTGTTCTCAATTCCAGTGACTAAATCTTGTTCTGACTGGATCATTGGTCTGAGCCAATATGCAGTGTTTTACATGCCTCTTTTTACCATTGTTATCCATGGTGCTTGCAGAGGTCTTGTCTCCTGAAGGAGGTGTGGGGAACTGTGGAGGACGCATCCCAGTCATTGCTACATCTGGGTAAGTATCCTGCATTCCTGCAGTTAGATGATGTTCCCATTAAGGACTATGCTGCTTCTGTCAATACTCAGTCTATTAGCATTTCATTCTCCTCTGCAAACCAGTGAGGAAGTAAATGGGCAATCAATCCACTTGATCTTTGCCTAGTCATTCGAAACACAAATATAAAATACATTAGTTTCATCATACTCATTCTGAGCTCTAATTCTTTGCCTGAATTCATCTCTATACTTAGATTCCTTTCTCTCTGTTTATCTAATCTCTCCTCTGAAAGACTTAGACCAATTCCCATTTCTCCACAAAGTCTTCTCTAATCACTTCATTCCTTGTGGCCTTTTGCTGCTTGAAATCAATTGGCATTCATTGTCTTTATCATAAATACTCAGCTGTGTGTTGTCTTGAGTCAGTTGCAAATCACTTTGTACATAGATGACACCGTTCTGACTAGATGTGAAGTCCCATTCAGGGTGGGAGTGGGATCTCAGAATGCTGTCTTGTTCCTCCTGCATCTAACACAATTCCAGGCACACAGGTGATGCTAGGTGGACACTGGTTGAGGGTTGGCTGGATGTGAGAGGAGCATATGTGCTGCTGCTCAGCCAGCCGCAGGGTAGCAGGCAGCTTTCTGCGGCTCCAAGTGCAAACGCTTCCTCATTGCTTTTGGGTAATGAAAGCGGTCCTTAATTTTCACTGAGGGCAATAAAAGTTACTGCACCTTTTAGTAGTGCTAACTCGCTCCCACTCCTCCTCCTCTATCAAAACGTGCGAGTGAGCCCTAAAGACTTCCTAATTGGTAATAAAGAGAACTTGATCTCCTGCCTGATTTAAAAAAGAGAATATACCATCCCTGTCTTCTTCTTTTGCTCCTCTGGGCAGTGGCTTCTGTAGTAGCTCTGAGCAAAATGCTTCCGGCAGTTTGCATCAGATACAGAAATCCATCCTTATTAAGTTCCTCCCAAGCTAAAATCTGCGATGATACAGTGTTTAGCCAAAGCAAGACATCAAGCGCACACTCCCACCCTTACCGGATCTCAAGGGTCTTCATCATCTAATCTCCTGGCGAGAATATGGAGGGAGGGTGTTTATTTGGAGCTGGGGGCAGAGGAAAGACTTAGCATGAGAATAACTTGCATAATTTGGCCTCAGATGTGCTCCTGAGCTTCTGCAGGCTCCAGTTTCATTATCTGCCAGGTGGCCCCCCTGAAGATGCAGGGAGATGAAAATGTGGAAAATGTTTGGGAAACGAAAGAGTGGGCGCTTCGCTGCCTGCACTTGAGGGTCCTATCCAGGATTCCAAATTCAGGCCACCTGCTTTCAGCTAGTGTTTTCATCCCAGCAGGGAAAAGATGCTGAGCTAGCGCCCTGTGCTTCTTAGAAAGAGGCAGTGTGGTGTACTTGGAAGGAAGAGTCAAGCCCTCAGTGGGAAACGGCTCCCTAAACTGTACGATGCTCAGATGTGCACCTGAAAGGCTTCCTCAGAAACATCTCCGTCAGAGACAGCAAAATTAAATCCCCTTAAATCAAACCTTTTACACAGTAAGCCTAAGCCCTTCTAGGCAAGATGGAAATAGCTTTGCCATTCTGGGACTGAATTCCTTTTCCTCTCCTTTCTTTGCTGATCAGCCACTGCATCTGCTCCCTGGCTGGGGTTAGCTCACAAGTCGATCCTGAGGCCTCCCAAAGGCCTGGACATGCCGATTTCTCACTGCACCACTGGCCAAGATGTAATTAGTTCATAGAATCAGGGTGGGTAAGATGGAGCTGCAAGTGTATAGTTACAGTCTGAAGAGAAAATCTCTTGAGAACTCTAAAGTGCTAGCACAAAGAAAGAAAACTCTGGGCCACACTGGGGGCCTTGGGTTTGGGGAGAGGGTAGGCGTTGGAGGTAGTCAAATAGGAATGTGATGTTCGCCCTTCCCATATCTGTGATCACTACCTTTGGACCTTGAGTTAAGGTTATATGGAGACTCAGTTGCCTGTCTCATCTGGTAAAAAGGAAAAATAATACCTACGCTACATCCTCCATGAAGTTCCACTGAGGGACAGATGTTCCAATATATTTTAAAGAGCTCAGTAAACCACAAATCGTGTTGGGTAAATGTTACGTATTGATTTTCACAGTGGGGGACAGGTCCAAAAATTATTTGGTGAAATTTTTCCCTTCGTTCTTTTAATGAACATCTTGACAAGTTTTGTGCCAATTTGCGTTGAGTTTCCATATTTCCCACTGGCTAGGAAGGTGACCCCATCCCACATGGGTTCACTTGGGACCACCAATAATGAATGTGTTCTACTCAGCACTGGCTGGGCTCCTAACTCCCTCTAAAAAACCTCAGGGAGGACTGTATTTCTTCCCTCCTGACTGCTGGCTGACCCTGAAGGTAAGTCCAGCTGCGTGTGGCTTCTATGAAGTATGACAGTACTCAGGCAGAGCAGTTGCACTGGGAATTCCCTGGAGTGTTGAGAAGTGCCTGGCTTTGCAGCTGGGGCTGGTACATTGTAGAGTACTTCAGTCCTGATCATCCCTAGAGAGAAGAAGGTGGAGACTCCAGAAGGGGCAGGGCAATTGCATTTTGATCCTAGCTCACTGACTCAAGGGCTCTTCTCTCTCTGCCTTTTCCATAATTTATCACTAGCAGCAGCTGAGAAGACCTTTTAGATCCTAAGCATTTCTGCCCCCAGTTCTTTGAAATATGGAGGATGATTTCCTCTCACCTCCCTTGCGGGAAGGCAGTGGCCTGATGAGTTAGGTAACGTCTGGAAGAATGCTGACCACTGTGAGGTAAGAAAGAGTGTGGGGTGGCCAGATGCAGAAAAACTGGGCTGCGTGACCCGAGTAGTCGAGTCTCTAGCAGGGGTGTGTAGACCCGGACTCTAAGCCAAGCTCCCTGGTATAGGGAGAGAGGGAGAGAGCATGTGAGTTCCCCATTTTCCTCCTGCATCTAGTACCTTTGACCTCACAAGGTGAGGCCCTGCCCTGCTGCCACATCCCAGCAGCAGTCATGTATGTTTGAGCTGTCACTGCTCAGCTCTAGTGTCCCCAGAGAGTAAGACTAATCAGGCTGACAGGAAGCAATGACAGTTCCACTCTCTGGGATTTGTTTCAGGTGGCATTGTGCTCTGCCTGTGGAAGAACAGGCAAGATGTGGCTCTCGTCACTTCTGCCCTGGCTCCTACCTGCTGGGGGCTCTGGTCATCTACATTAACCCACTGGGCATTCTCTCAGTCCTCGGTGACACAGGTTTGCCTGCACAATTCTGTTGTTGCAGCTTATTTTAACAGCAGTTTGGCTAGAGAATGGAATGTGGCAGGTACCAGTAGTGTCCTCATCGATCTTTTTTTTAACCCCATCACCCCAAAGTGCTGCAGGTAGCACCAGCGCTTCCTTAGTGTTGGTGTGTTCTGCCCGAGTGAAGAAAGGAAGCTGCTGGCTTTGTGCTAAGTGGGCCTCTTTTTCTTGTTTCAGCACCGACCCTGCTCACAACTCCCGGAGCTCTGTGGTGCCCAGTAGGGGTGGGATAAGCACTCCCCCTGTTTCAGCCCTTGATACAGCTAACCCACCACTCTAGTGAGCCTACACCGGGCACTCAGACGAGTGAAAGGAACATGGGGAATATACACGCCAGAGCTCCGTCTTTCCTCCTAACTTCGGGACCTTTTAGATCAGCACATCGTGGAACTATTACGTGACAGCTAGTAGAGGCTTAAGGAGTTGGAGGAGAGAAAGGAGGTGGGGGAAGTGGGGAAAAGGCCAACTCTCATGGAGCATTTCTTGCGTATTAAGAGCAGTAAAATGCTCTGTCACTAACTTTTACTCTGTAAAGTATGGAAGTGGGTAACTTAAGTATCATTATCTTATTTAAAAATATTTGAGAGAGATGTCACATTCAGACATGGTAACTTGGCCAGCATCACACAGCCATCAAGGGATAGTTTTTGTTGTTTTGGTAACCAAAACTGCCACCTGTCTGATTTTATGGGGCACATTTTTCCTTTGAAGTAGCCTGTCACTGTCTTAAAGTTTCTCTGGTGTCATCCATCAAGTTCTCTGCTGCATCTAGAGAAAACGGATCATTTGTGTATCATTGCGCGAGTCATGGCATTGCTCTCTGGGGCATAGCTCCATCAGTCCTTCCTATAAGGCACCCAGCACTCCTCTTCATCCTCTGCAAGGTGGATGGTGTTCTGGCAGCGCCATCTTTGAGTTAATCAAAATCTAAAACCCCTAATCATCTTTATAAAGCTTACATGTACATTAGATAGTGTTTCTAATGAGAAAGCAGCGGCAACAACAGATTAAGCAAAAATAAACTAAACCTGGACCATGGAGTTTTAAATTCTTCTGATTTCTCTGGGGACAGAAATGCTCCCCTCTGATCAGTAGCCTGTTTCCAAGCCTCAGCACACAGCAGTCTTGCACGCAGGCGGTGGGATGATGTCAGGTAATGCTGGGACTTGCTGGGCTGCGTGCAGTTCCGAGGAGAGAGGAAGGCCCTTGCTAGTGATTCTGATAGAGATAGGAACTGTGTGCTAGGAGGCATCTCCAAGGGAGCAGCCCAGGCATCGCCCGTCAGCTGGGAGCCGTCTGTCCTGGTGTGTTTCCCAGTCTGCCGGAAGTCCTCTTTCTTGCTGCTGGACTTGCTGCCTGCTTTTCTACCCTCTGTCTGCAGCAGCAAAGAGGAAAGTGAAGGCCAATACCAACTTAGTCAGAAAACCAGAGACAGCCTGTGTGAGTGCGATAGGAAGAGTGAGAACTCATTACAGGAGAGGGCTGTCTTTTTGCAGTGCAGGGCTCTCCTTGTGTCTGGGAGTCATGAATATTGCATCAAAAGAGTACGCTTATTTAAGAGAAGGAGAAAGAAACCCAGAAGCTGGGAGAATTAAATAACTCCTGGGGACTAGCCTTAGGAAGGGTTATTCAGTTTGATTGTGGAAGTAAGTTTATGGCAGGGTTTTGCCTTGGATTTTCAGCGTTGTGTGAATCCAGATCAAGAAAACCCCTTTGGGATATCTGAGGTCAGCGGAAAGCCTTTTGTGACAAGATTGCGGGCAGGTGTCCTCATAACCGGTGGGGCTTCTCAGTGCTTGATTTTCCTAGGGTTTTATGGGAAGCTTGCCAGTGATAAAAACACACCAGGGTAGCTGAGGATGGTTTAAAGTAGTTATGGTTGTTACTGCTTAGCATTTGACTACTGATGTTTCTTGACTTAAGATGGATTATATTTGAATAAATCCATTGTAAGTTGAAAATATCATGAGTTGAAAATACATTTAATACACCTAACTTACCAAACATACAGCTTAGGACACTAGAGTAGCCACTGTTTCTCTTGGTGACTCAGTGCCACCTCCCAGCATTGAAAGAGGATTGTACCACAGATCACTAACCTGAGAAACGATCAGGGTTCCAAATACAAACTAAGATTTCCACTTAATGCACATTGTTTTTGCGCTATCCTAAAGTAAAAAAAAAAAAAATTGAACTATCATCATAAGTTGAACTATCATTAACTGAGGATCATCTACAATCTACATTTAAATTAAATATCAAGCTATAAACACATCCTGAGACCTGTTCACAAAATCTGACACAGGACCTGTGTACCTGCTCAGTGGTACAGCTCTGATACCATCTTTCTGCTTTTTGTGTGTAGGGGCAAATGAATGTCAGCAAAGCATTACTGCTCTGAACGAGGAGGAGTCTGTTCCTTAGATTCTCTGTCCAGTTTTGAGCAGACTATGCTTCAAGACACCCATCCTCCATGTGGCGGGGGAGAGGGCAAGTACGCTAACAACAGCATCCCCTGGAATCTGCCCATTTTCCTGCCTTGTTCATGTAAAACTGAGAGGTTGCTTCTGGAGAGTCACTCAAGAGAACTCGGATGTAAAAAGACGTACTGGGGGCAGTTCTGTGTGATACTGGGAATGAGGCAAAGGAGGAGGAAGAGTAATAGCAGCAGCAAAAGGACGGAGGAAGGAAGCGCAGGGACATAAAACAGAGCCCAGAACCAAATTCACACGCTCCCAAGAGTGTATGGAGTCCTGGGAGCTCCAGTCCCTGGAGCTCAGCCTATTTCAGTTTTTAGGTTGCTGGAAAGGATGAGAGGTTGGGGAAGAAAGAAGAAAAAGCGGGGAAAACGAAATATCCCTTACATTTCTATAGCTTCTTTGAGCTGAGAAGGGCTCTTTAGCCAGAGCCTCCATCCAGAACCTTGTTTCCATGGCAACCCGCTTGCAGCCTGGAAGGCTGTGACAGCCCACTCTGGAGCTAGAGCTGCAGAACCAGAAAATATTATAGGAGAAGTTTTGTTTCCTAGATTATTAGTATTAAATACATACACATAGAGGCGTGTAGCAGTCTACGAATTCAGTAGCAAATGTTGTTTTTTTCTTGGCATTAAACATGAATTCTGTGCACTTCTGGGGTACAGAGAGGCCCTAGCACTGTGGAGGTGCTGGGGTATGAGTACAGAGGATGGCGGCACTGCAAGGATGAAGGTACTTTCTGAAACACTGCCCTAGGAACAAAGCCACCAGTCTGTGAGTCCCCACCGCAGGGGATTTGTGAGCTGGTGGTTGATGAGGAGGATGTAGCTAACTTTGGCAGGGCCTGGGAAAGCTTCCCAGTGAAGATGACATTCAAGAAGTGACAAAAAGAAGCGAGTAGGAGTTTTCCAGGTGCAGAATGTAGGGAGAGAGGAATTCCTGCGGGAATAAGGTCTAGTAAGCAGAAAAGAAACCCAGTTACAAATTTCATGTCCTGACTTGTTCCCAACACCCCCTCCTTTGATTGCTCCTTCCCCAATTCTTTTTTTTTTTTTTTTTTGTGGTACCAGAGATTGAACTCAGGACCTTGCACTTGCCAGGCAGGTTCTTATTCCCCTGAGCTATATCCCCAGACCCCCTTCCCCAATTCTTAAAGGTCCTGTTGAACTTGTGGTTGATTTCAGTCTGTGGCTGAAGAGCATTTCCCAACCTCTCATGTGGTTCTTACTTATCTATATATTTGTTCTGAGGGCCAAATGCATTTCTGACATTAAGTGGAAATGTAATTTGGACAAACCCAGTCCTATTGGACCTAGAGTGTGGCCAGGGATAGATTGTTAAAGACAGTTTATAATTAAATTTTTCAAACAGACTTTGGTTTGGGTATTAAAATACTTTTCCTCCAAGAAATCCCCACCATTAGTTTGGCTTCTATGGAATAACTTTAAAAAAAAGAGGGCCATACCTATTCTGAACTACCATAGCGGTCTTCAACTTGCTGCTTTCTTTACGCTCCTAGGGATGTATTAATTTGCATGCTGACACCAAGAATATAAAGATAAATTACTTCTCACAGAGCACTAGAGAGTAAGGCCCACCTCATAAATGTTCCACAGAACCCCCCTAGGATCAATGCCAGTCATCCTGTGAACACTCTGTGCATATTAATTGGTGATAATTGAAGAATAACACTCATCTCCTTAAAGAAGAAAATTGCTGCAACTGATTGAGTACTTTCATGCAGAAACTATTTTTATTACTTAGATTCACTAAATAGATTGTCAATATGATAACCAATACTACACGCGCACACACACACACACACAGACATTCATTCACCCAACAGCTATGCTTAAGGCACAGTGGTGAGGATATAAATATGAAAAAGAACAAGTCCTATTTTCAAGAATCTTACAATTTACTGTGTGTGGGGAAAGGAGGGTGTAAACGTATAAATAAATATGATACAAAGCAGAAGGAAGCAATTGCTATGTATACAATATATATATGTATATATTTATGTATATATGTAACCTAGCACTGTGCCTCACACATAACACGTTTTATAAGTGTAAAATGATGGATAGGTTAAATAAACATGTTGTAAACAAGCAAAGAAGAAATAATTCATTTTGATAGTTGCATGGGGATTGCCAGAAAGAAAAGCTTGGTAGAAAAAATAACTTTTATGTGGACTTTGAAAGGGCAATGGATATTTTAGTAGGCGTAAGGAGAAAGGCTGTCAGGCTAAGGAAACAGCTCCAGCACAGGTGAGGAGGTGGGAAGTCACACAGTGTGCCTGGTGAATGCTCTGGAGAAGAAAAGAGTGGAAACCAGGTGCTTGAGTTTGAAGAATCTTGAGTGGCATGCTAAGCAACTGGGACTTTATTTGGGGGCTGGGCAACAAGTCGTCATTAGAGATATTTGAAGAAGGAGCTGGTGTAACTGTCTTATTGTTTATTGTCTGTGCAGTCGCAGAGAATGTAAGTTCCTTAAGGTGAGGCATTTTGTCTGCTTCATTTGCTCCTATGTCCCAAGAGCTTACCCCAGCATCGGCCACACAGTAGATTCTAATAGATAGTGCTGAATAGGATCCCAGTGGGGCTTTAGGAATTTATTTCTGCAGCTGATGTAAGAATTAGGAAACAGGAAGGATTTCAGGCAGGAGATTCCAGATGGAAAACTATTCCACTAGCTTAAGAGAATGCCCAGGAGAGAGAAGGTGAGAGTGATCCTGAGAAAGGAAAGGAAGAAAGCAATGGGGAGGGCTGAGGAATGCACCAGAGGGATGGTTGATGAGCACACAGGGGGCTGAACATCCGTCCTATTTCTTACTGCATAAAAATGAGCAATGGATAGGACTGCCATTGACAAAGCGCAGACTCAGAGTTGCTGCTCAGTGAGGGCAAGAGGGCCTCAGAAGAGGGAGGGAATGCCTTTGCTTTTAGAATATTCCATCTTGAGAAATTCCTGTGCATACTCAAAGGGAAAATTTGAGAGTAGAGCTCCTTTGTGTCTCACTGGGACACAATACCAGAGTGCAGGCTTCTAGGGTCATCAGAATGAAGTAATAATTCAAGCGCAGTGACTAAGGATCCCAGATCTCTGGGGCAAGATGAAGAGCTACACTCATAGGGTAGAGACTTGTGTTCAATGCATAGGAAATTCAGGAGCCTGAAAGTGGTAGAAAATTAGGATTAACATTAGGACCACAAAGGGTCAGAAAAGTCATAGGAGTTTTCTGATTGAGGAGTTAGGGTGGAGTGTCAACTTGATTGACTTTGAGATCTGCCCTGGGAAAGCAGTGGAGCATAGCTGGGTGTGCCTGGGTGATACGGAGGTACAGTGTTGGAGTCTCTCTGGCACTGTTCCTTTGCTCTGTTTTCTCTCCACTATGAACTAAATAGCTTTGTTCTTCACACACTTCCATCAAGACGTTACTGCTTTGGAAGCCCCCTATCATGGGCTGAATCCTCCAATTCGTGAGCCAAGTCAAGGTTCTCTTCCTTTAAATTGTGAGTGTCAGGAATTGTGTCTCATCAGTGAGAAATCTGACTAATACAGGGTGGGAAGAGAAGAACTCAGGACAGTCACAAATCAATTGAAGCCTGGTCAGAACCACTGGATTAGAGAGTGCAGAGGACCTGTTCATTCCAGAAGATGGTGGAGTCAGAAGACGTGACTGGAAGTTACAAGTGTTGGGAGAGAAAATAGAACACGAATGTAGACATCTTCTTTAAGAAGTTTGGATAAAGAAAAGACAAAACAGATTTTAGCTCTAGGGAAATCATAGCTGATGAAAAACATGTAATGTTTTTATGAAGGGGAGTATGTTTGTGAGCTAATGGGAAAGAAACTGTTGCCTAATGAAACAACTCTTAGTTGTTTCTCTTGAGTCTGAATAAAGGAGTTTTATAAAACCTGTGTTTTCACTGGTGTAAAATAATACAGCTGGGCACAATTTTAATATAATAGTGTCAAACACAATCTGTACAGGTGATGTTTAGGCTTACTGATAACCACTTTGGTGGCCTCAGATTTTGTCTGTGGGAAGAGAGCTCTTTTCTGTAATGCTCTGAGTTCAAAAAGGTGCTGAGGGGGCTGGGGATATAGCTCAGTGGAATAAGCGCTTCCCTAGCAAGTGCAGGGTCCTGAGTTCGATCCCCAGTACCGCAAAAAAAAAAAAAAAAAGGTGCTGAGGGCTTTGTCTGTTTAACCTTTGGCCCTAGAGTAGGTTATGTAGTCCTGAGCAGGGTGAAAGCAGGTGGGGCGAGAACTTGATAGTTATAGAATTTGAATTTCATGAAAATGTCAGGAACCCTGGATGTTACGATACTTTAGAAGGTGATTGGCTTTTCCACCTCATGTTCTAGAAAATTCATTGTATATAGATATAAAGCATATTCAAAAGTATAAAGGAACCTAAGAAGATATTCAAAGTAAACTCCAGGCTACAATTTCTATGTAGTATAATATGAGTTTTGTGAAATGGAAGGCTGTATTGGAGATACATCTACATGGGAAAGACCAGAAGGAATATTACACCCCAGAAGTGTTAATTGTTGTTACTTATAGTGATAGGCTATGAGAGATTATTATTTTGTACTCTATTTTTGTGAGCATATCAAGTTTCATGTAATGAGCATACATTATTTTTATGAACATAAAATTAAAATTTGAACTGAAATAGCACTGAAGCATCATTGTGTAAGTATTCTTTCCTATCTGCCTCTCCATTTCATTTTCACTGGGAGTAGGACTTGGGAAAAGCCATTCTATAGCACCGAGGGTTCTGTGTTCACAAACAAACCTCAGAGTGTATCGTAACTGGCTCTCTGTAGGCAAATGGCTAGAATAGATGAGATCTATGCTGTCTGCCCAGTAGGAAAATCCCTGAGGTGAAATTCTTGGTGGTGGTCACCGTGGATAGCCCGACAGAGGGACTGTTTAAAAAATTAAAAAAAAAAAAAAGCCAGGCATGGTGACTCAGGTCTGTAATCCCAGCATGCAGGAGGCTGAGGCAAGAAAAATGGCTTGAGTTTAAGAGCAGCTTGAATTACATAGTGAGAATTTGTCTCCAAAAATAAATAATTAAATTAAATGAAATAAATCTCTTCTTGTTCCTGCATCCTCCACTCCCTCTTCCTTTCCCTCCCCTCCCTGTTTCCTTACCTCTTATGTCCTCCTCATATCTTTCCCCTTCTTATCTCTTTCCTCTTTATCTCTAATCCCTTCTTTCTCTCCTCTGGCCACCTCTGCTTCTCCTAGTGGTCCAGCGCTCTATTGTGCTCTGAATTACATGGATTGGAGGATGAAGAAGTGGCTTGGGAAACTTCATGGGCATCATTAATAAAATGCACCAGGAATTAGAGGAAAGAAAACATAAGCCTTTAGACTGTGGCCTCCCCAAGTATCTTGTGGTGATGGAACTGTTATGTGTCCTGAGTGTGATAATGGATACACAAACAGTACACATGCGGCAAAATTGCATAGGACTACAAACTGGGGGTTTAGGAGCAGGGAGGGCGGGCTATGTTGCTGTCCCTATCCTACTTGTAGTATTGTATTATTGTTCTACAAGATGCCTCCGTTGGAGAAAACTGGGTAAAAGATACATGACACAGCTTTGTATTACTTCTTTTTGCTGCATGTGTCTATAATTATCGCAAAATAAGAAAGTTTAATTCAAAACCAAAGTGTGTTTTTCAAAACATATGGACTTTAAAAATAGATATTTTAATATCATTAGAGATCAATGAGACTGTTCAGTTATGTGCCACATAACAATGTTTCAGTCAGTGACAGGTGGGAGATACAATGGTTGTGGACCTATAAGATGATATGATCCCTTGATGTGGCCATCTTGGCTCATGTGGATTCACTTCATGCTGTTACACAGTGCTGAAACTGACTAACAGTGCTTTGGTGTGTTTGAGATGTTCAAATCATGTAATATCCATTGTCCATGTGACTCAGGATTCTATTTTGATTATAAAAATAGTGTCTATTAAGAAATTATTATGTATTCGATCCTATGCTAACTGGCCACTGTAGATACATTATTCTGTTTTAATCAGTTCATCAGCCCCTGAAAGGTATTATTATCCTCATTTGACAGATAAAGAAATTGAGGCTCAAAAAAATAAAGTAATCACCCAGGCCCACCCAGCTAGTAATTGCCTAGTGAGGAAACAACCTAGATGGTCTAACTCCAGAGCATGCACACATAATCCATGTGCTACTCTGTTCTGTTGTGCAACATATTTGGCTTTAGTGATATGTAACTCAGGTAGGTGGAAGTGTCTGATTCCTCCTAGCCTTCATTGTTTTTTTACATTGCTCCTTTGAGGATTGTCCTCCTGGTTGTCATACAGCTGCAGGTAGCTACATGACCAATTGTACCTTGTCTAGTTGATCAAGTGCATAAAGATGGATATGTTTTAAAATTGAACTACTTTTCTCTTATTTAGTGAGATTAGGGAGGCTTTTCTATATAATGTGCTCATACAGGGCATGGGATTATCTACAGATGAATCTTTTGGCCAGAACTGAGAGAGTGTAATATGAGTGAACGGGTCAGAAAACTCACAATCTGGGCAGAACTCAGAATCTGGAACCAGGACAGTGGTTGAGTGAGAGCCTTGTAAGTGGGAGAAGAGAGTGGTTTAAACCAATAAATGCACCAAAAAAGGAGGAGACCTGAGCAAGACTGGCTTAGACACTGCACATTTAAAGGAAACGATGGGTTGGTAGCAGAGGAAGATACAGAGGAGAACAGGTCCAAGGCGAAAGGGACGACAGTACTGAGGACAGTTACTCCATAGTTCTATGTGCTTTGTATGAGAATCATCCAGCTCTAGGATGGAGACAGCAACACACATCACTCAGTTGGTCCTGGTTCCAAGTTGTTGGATGACTTTAACCAATGAACCTTGAATGTCTTAGTATGATATGTGATTATTTTTGTTTTTGGGATATAGCAGACTCTTCTGCTTTGTGTAAGCTGGAAATAGCCTAAGGTGCCTAGTGCAAGTTTGCAATAAGTACAGCAGTTATGAGTTACTGCTGTCCCCTGCCTCTGACTGCCCCCATGCAGTGCTGTGCTTGAACTCCTTGAGATACAGGGGCAGTTTCCAGGTGATTGCTGGGAAGATGCTGGGCATGTGCGGAGAAGCTGGAGAATCCAGAGGCTGTGACCTCATGCAGGTCGGCTTAGTGTATGCTTATGTGTGTTTTCATGGGGTACTTTGTTCAGGGTTGGAAGAGAATTGGTCGGCTAGTTAAAGTTAGCTGTACAAAGATTGCCTTGCAGGGAAAAATGAAAGAGAACCTTCACAACCAGTCACAGAGGAGAGAGGTCATTGCAGAGGGAGGAGCAGGAGATGATGTGGGGGAAACATAATGAGAAGAGCACTGGCATGATAACAGACTGCCTCCAGAAAGGGAAAAGAGGGAAGGATTCTAGGCTGCTCCGGGACTGCCTGAGCTGAGTGAAGTGTGCAGATGAAAGGTAGTGTGGCCGTCTTACTCGGATTGGGGGATGGCTGCACTGTATGCTTTTCTTCCCCACCTCCTTTCCTAGGCACTAAAATCTCCAACCTGAGGCCATTCGGGTTTGTGAGATGAAGAAAAAAGGGATGCCTATTTTGGAAGCAACAAAATCCACTCGTTGTGGCAATATTGATCAGGTGCAGAAAGCTTTATTTGAAACTGTTTGCCCCCTTAGACCTCATTACCCACATTTGCCTTGGAGTCATGGCATGTCCCCAGTCAGGGTGTTGCCTGGTGGCCCCCACCTCTCTTCAATGTGGGCCAAATGCAGAGTGTCCTCTAGGCACTCTTCCTTGGTGAATACCCTGGTCTCAGCTCAATGCGTGCAAGAAGAGAGGCGAGCAGAAGAGAGCAGTGCTGGGAACTGCTGCTGTGTGCGCCATCAACATATTTCCTCTTCCTTTGATGTGATGCAGTCTATGTACAAAAGCCACTGTCAGCTGCAAAAACGTGGTAATAAGCATAGGGTTTTTTTTTCCTGTTGAAATAAAGCAATTACTGCAAACTGTGCAAACACCTAAGTGACCCCAGTGGTAACCAGAGCAATTTGCCATGGAGTTTGTTTCCACTGAAATAGCAAAACATTTCATGAAGCCAGTCTTGAAGCAAGACTGCAGATCTGGAGGAGGGTCATGTGCCATTTGGCTGAGATTAGGAGAGGGCCTGACACTTTGGAGCAAGAGAGGGAGCTAGGGGAAGGGAGTGAAATGCAAAGCGGTGCCCTGGGCCATTGCAGAGGGCTGCTGAGCCTTACTGAGTCACCTGGTAGATGGGATCATAATCACGTTAAGGACTGCTGCACCCTCTGAAATCATAAGCAACGAGTGAAATTTCTACCTTAGAAAAGGGGCCTGCTTATTCTTGTTGTAGAAGCCTTCGGGTAGTCAGCAGTTGTCTGCATGTTTGCAGAACTGCGGTGAAGACTTGAGATGATGAACAGTTAGCACACCTAAACTCCCATCTTTGTGGAGTTTCCACTGTATTTCTGAGCAGATGTAACACAGGAAGTGCCCACCCTATTAATTAGAACAATAATGGAATGATAGAAAGCACCACAGTCTCCCTAGAAGCCATCCAGGTCAAGATTGCCAGGTGCAGACTGACACCCGTGAGGTTTGGCTTGTGAATATTTGCATCATTTCTACTCTGCAGAGGAGTCAGGAGCCAGCACGGTTAGAATTGCTGGAAGCTTGTTAGAAATGCAGAATCTAAGGCTCCATCCAGACCTGATGAGTCAGACATGTATTATAACAAGATCCCAGCTGATTCCTGTGTACATTAAAGACTGAAAAGCTGCCTTAGATGGCATCAGTTTTGCTCTTCTCAGTTGGCATTACTGTGAAAAAAACGCTGTCCTTGAAATTAGCCCTGGCTTTAGATCTCAGCTGTATTACTTAGTAAAGTTGATCAAGAAACTTAACTTCTCTGAGACTCAGTTTCTCAGTTGTGCAGTCTGAACACCGCAGTGATTGCAATAATTCAATGAGCTAACAGATGTTGAATGCCTGGCAAAGTTTATTCTCCCTAAAATCCAGTCTTCTTGTTAAAGGACTGATGAGTGAAACATCCTGCTCTGTCCCCACTAGGCCAGTTTTATAGAAACCTGTGTTTTCAAGAGTTATGGGAGAGCTGCCCAGAATTTCACTTTGCTTGATCAATCTCACCTCTTTTAAATTCATCCAGGCTTTCCCAGAAATCTTTTAAAATAAAATCATGTCTACTGCATAATTAAAGGCAAGGTACTGGCTTATTTCTTGGTCTGCTGAACTTGTAGTGGAGGTAACTGAGAAGTGGACCTTTCACATTTCTTTTCTCTAAAGTGGACTCAAGCAACTGCCTGGGTTGTGAGCTTACACAGTTTTGGGTGAAGACTCAGCTTTGCAATGTGTAGCTTGGGAGCAGTTGTGTATTCTCTTCAAACCTTTGTTTCCTTGTCATGAAAATGGAGATGATAAATCTGGGAGACAGGGTCACTGTGAAGATTAAATGACAAGATGTGTTCATCTCAAGGGGCAGAAACTTGTAGATGGTAGGACCTCCATGCCTGTACATATTTCCTTTCCTTTTCTATCTAGACATGTGTCAGGGACACATGCATAATATTTGATTGTCCTTTACTCACTGACTACTTCAGTATCAGAGTTAATGTTATGTTAAACACTCCAGCCCAGACAGTATGATGACAGATAGGTCTCATGACTTACTTTACTAAATTAACTTTGAAATGTTACCTAATTTTACACTCACAGGCTCATTCTCACTCCTTCTTTGATCTTTATTGCTTAGTTTAAGGGTCTCTTTGTAGATTATCGTTCTTCTCTAGGTCTTCTTGAGGCATCTAGCCAAAAGCAATAAATTCTGACCTGGTAATATCCTTATCAGTAATTTTGCACATGCAATGTTAGTTCATATTTACCTATCAGAGAGAAAAAATTAAACATTAATATGTTTTATTGGTAAATAATTTAGGGAAAGAATGCAGAAGGGACAGGAAATAATGAGTGAATAATACTAAGTAGTAGAAGAGGGAGATATTCAGAAATACAACTAAAGATGAAAATCCCTTGAGCTGAGCTTTGCAAGGAAGTGAAATAAGTAGTCAGTTTGGGAAATTTGGTTAAACTGCCTGTCATAGTAGAGGAAATCAGAAAGATGAAAGATTGTCTACCCAAAGCAGTAACACAGTGGAGAGAATCATATACCATTAGAAAAAGAAAGACTCTTGAGAGATGTTTCAGTTTGTCTTCTTCATCCTGAACCATGTTGACAGGCAACAGTGCTAGACAGATGAAAATATAATTGCTTTTAAACAATGGCAGATAGGGATATGCCATGGAATCTTGATTCCAATCAGCTTCCCAGTTTTTAGTAGTTTCCAGTCACAGAGAGCTTATCCTGAAATCTGAGCTAAGTTCCGTCTTTCTTGTTCAAGGCTTAATTTCATAGATACAATATTGCCAAGGGCTACAGTTTAAAAATGCTATCCTAGGCCGTTCCTACATTGAATGGAGTGTGGATTTGTGTGTCTTTTGAGATATTCTGTGAGTGTGAATGTGCTTATGTGTGAAGGTGTGATTTCTTTCTTTTCAGATCACTTTGGAAGTTTCATCAGGTATATCATTTTCTAACAGTTTGTCACGTGTGATTTTTGCAAATATCTTCCTCATATTTCTGCATCTACACTACTCTTTGGGAAGATGAATTTCTTAGGTTTGCTCTCTATTTCCTACAAGCTTCAAATAGATTCTTCTAATTTTGGCATGCCAGTTTCAAAAAACCAATTTGATGAATTTTGATTTTATCTATTCTCAGTTTAATTCTACCAAACTGATGAGTCTTAAAGCCCATTAGCTGTAGCTCTAGCTGTAGACATAGCCATGGACATGGACATGGACTTGGATGTGGATGTGGACGCAGATATGTAGCTGTTTCTTTCCCAGGTGTTCTTTGGGAATAATTCCTCATCCTGTTGAACTTCTTTTCGTTGTTTTCCTATATGTCAATCTGTCTTCTTTTCCAGCTCACTTTTCTTTACCTAAGCACAAAATTGGAGCTTGTTAGGACTCGGTCCATGGCCTCTGTTTGTTTTCTTACCTGTTACCTTTATTTGTTCTGACCCACTCTTGCCATTGCCATCTAAATACCAACCACTGAATCTATACTTCACGTCATGATTTTTTTGGGGGGAACTTGAGAATCTTTGTGTTTGTATATTTGGTTGTTGAATATGAGCACTTTTATATGTGTTAATCAGCTTTACATTATTACAACAAAATACCTGTAATAGTTGATATATTGTGTAAACTTAAGAAGTCTTAGAAACTTAACTAAGTATAACTCAGCCATTTCATATCCTGAGGTATAGAGGACATGCCCTGTGGTGGCTGTTTACACTCTGGGATGTTGGATTGGTTGATTCATTATGTCAACTTGAGAAGTTTAGAAGTTTAAGTGATTCACTAAGGGCTAGGCTTCTCACTTTGTAAATATCCTGAGCCTGTGTAAGAGAAGGGCGTGGAGATGGTGTGAATGCTACATCTGCCCTAAGGTGGTGCCTTGGTTACTTTTCTCTCCTTACTAAGACAAAATACCCAATGCCCAAAAGGAAGGAAGGAAAGGTTTATTTAGCTTACAGTTTGTGGAGGTTTCAGTCCATATTTGGCTGGTTCTGAGGCAGAGTGGCACGTTGCAGAGGGCAAACGTTCCGGCAGCAGAGTACAGCAAAAACAACCAGAGCAAAAGGGAGGAATGGCAGCAAAGCAGCCTCTTTCTACCTCTCTTTCATTGTAAACAGGCTACCCCTACCGAAGGGGCGTGTACCACTCACAGAATCTCCATGCCCTCCTCTTCCACAGGCTCAGGATGTGTACAAAGTAAGCACCCTGGCTTCCTGCTGAGTCACTCAGCCAAACCTCTAGACTCCCCAAGTTGACACAATGTATAAACCATAACAATCCACCCCCTTGTCAACTTGGCAACCAAACACATTTCTTCAAACCAGTTTCCAGATGCAAGCACATTACTACATTAGACCCATAACAGGCAGGTAGCCTGCTTGTAATATAAGGGGGCAAAAGAGGCTTGCGCTCTTCCTTTTGTTCTTGTTGTTTTTGCTGTCACGTGCCACCTTGAACTAGCTGCCTTGAAATATTGTCCCTTTGCCATGTGCCACCTGGTCTTGGAGCCAGTTGATTACTGACTGAAACTTCCACAAACTGTGGGCTAACTAAACCTTTCCTCCTTTAACTTTGGGTGTCAGGTATTTTATCTGAGCAGTGAAGGAAAAGTAACTGAGACAATGCCTGAGGTAACTAACTGAGAAAGAGAAAAGACTTATTTAATTGACAGTTTTAGAGATTCAAAGGCCTGCTGTGGTTCAGAACCATGGGGTTGGCAGCTGAAGGCATATACTGGCAGAATGTGTAGAGGGGTGGATGCTCACATATCAAGCTGGAAGCACTGAGGACCTGCTGGAGGCTTACCATCTCCTTCCACACCCAATAACCTAAAGACTTCTAGCAAGGTCCCAAATCTCAAAGATTTCACTACCTGCCAGTAAACACCTAGCAGACCAAGGCTTTACATATGGATCTTTGATGTAACACAAATTACACCAAAATTATAACACTGTATTTTACAGACAATGAAACTAATACATTCTAGGCTATATTTTTTTCTTTGCCTTACAAAACTTTTCCTTCTGTTTTCCTACATTAATAAAATTACTCCACCAATTATTTACAATTAGCAGGGGTTGAAATGACTCCTTGTCAGATGAATGGACAAACAAAATGTGATGTGTTCACACAATGGAGTAGTATTCAGCCTTAAAAATCAAGGAGCTACGGGGCTGGGGATATAGCTCAGTGGAATAAGCGCTTGCCTAGCAAGCGCAGGGTCCTGAGTTCGATCCCCAGTACCGCAAAAAAAAAAAAAAATCAAGGAGCTTAGGACACATGATGCAATGTGGATGAACATTGAAGACAGTATGCTAAGTGAAAAAGCTAGTAACAGAAGGGTAAATGCTGTATAATTCTACTCACGATAGGTGTACGCTATTGACATGCTGGCAGATACATACAGAGGAAAAGTAAAATGTCAGGTGCTAGATGTTGGTGAGTGTTCAGTTGAAACAAAATTCAGGTAGGGAAGATGCCCAGATATGAGTGGTGGTGATAACTGTACAACAGTTTAAATGTACTTAGTGTCCCTGAGCTGTACACTTAACAGCCAACCATATAGTAAAGTTTCTGTTATGTTTAGTCAACTAACAGAAAAAGAAAAGACAAGAAAATTTAGGGGACATGTTAAAAGACTCCACAAAAAGGAACCTTTCCAAACACAGAATGTGAAACATGCTGTAGAACTAATGATGAAATTTGTCTGAAAATCAAGAACACAGAAAAGGGAGGAAAGAGGAGGTTATTGTTATGGAATAAAATAGAATAAAGAATAAAAAATAAATAAACTGAAAAAATAAACAGATGACACTACGTGTCTTCTTGGGATCAAGTCAGGAAGCTAGAAATCATACTTGGATCTTCTTGCCTCTTATGTTCATACACGTTTGCACATACACCCCTGCTTGTGTCCTGATGTAGTAGTAAAAGACTTAAAAGAAGTTGGGTAAGGGAGATACTTTTGTGTCAGAATTGAAAAGAAGGCTTTACAAAGAAGGTAGGGCCTTCTAAAAGCCTGGAATGCTGGGTAACATGGACTAGCTAAGAAATGATTGGGGGAGAGGGGATTCTCGATGGAGGGGTGCAGTGGAAAATGCTGAGATGTGCTGGAAAGAAGCTTGGTGCATGAGAGCCAGTGATGGGTGCACAGCTGCAGGGAAACATTTTGCCTGACAAGTCTGGTCATGCTGACTTCTTGTTGGAGTGGGTCCTCTGGAGTGGTAGGTACCATGCTCCACTCTGTGGGAGGCACTTTTTGCTTTGTAGGTAAGCTGTTGTGTGTATGCATTTGACTGTCAACTCTGTCATCTCTGAGACTCAAAAAGAAATTTGACCAAATCTAATTTGGAAATTTAGAGTCATGCTATGTAAAGAAGGAAAATAGGAGTCATGCTATGTAAAGAAAGGCAGAACTGGACAAGATGATGGTTATGAAAGGATGGGTCTAACAGGGAAACAAGTGACCTTTTCAATCAGTTTTCCACTTGAGCAAGAGAAGAAAGGAGAGCATTTTCAAGCATTATCTTATCTCCCAAGGCTATGTCATGGATGCAAGCCAGCTGAGCGTTCAAAAGGATATCACTGATAGAAGACAGAAACAGTGTACATTTGGTAGAAGGAGAACCTGGACTGAAATGCAGTGGAATCTCCATTTGGAGAAGTAGAATTCTGTAACCAATGAGGGGGCAGCTCGCTCGCAAGCATGTTCAGAGCATCTTTTCTGTTATTCTGTGGAATGTCAGCCCTTGGTCAAATTGATGGTAGCTCTTTCCTATCTGGATCATTTTTTTAAGTCATTTCTTCAGTGATAGTTCAATGCTTTCCGTTCTTTTTTCTTTTCTTTGAGGGAAGGGTTTATCAAAAACCATCAGTCAGAGTGCAAACAGAAAACTGGTAATATGCCCTAAATGAGTATTTTTGAGTTATTTCGGAATTATTTACAAGAAAGGCCAGGGCCTTTCATAACAGAACTGCTGCAGCCTCTTTATGCCTGAAGGGTGAAGAAGGCGGCAGTTACTGGAAGCCAGTATGGGGTTGGAGGGACCTGTGACCTTCACAGAGGGTCACAGCCAACCTAAGGCCAACCCATAAGGGGAACCTCACTTTTCCATTCTTCTGCTCCCCTGGAACCAATCAGAAATGTGATGGGAATGGAGCCATGAGCTCAGTCAGGACTGAGCAAGGAGAACAAACACAGACATTGGGTCTGGTGCAGAAAACAGAATATATCCTTTCGGGGTGTCCACGTAGGTCTCTCACCATCTCCACTTCGGTGTCACCATGTTTATCCTGAGCACAGTCCCTGTTTTGAAAAAAGAAATTCCTTTTCCTTATTTTGGTTTCATATTATTTGTACTTACGCATTTGAAGCTTAAAAACAAGAGGATTTTATCACTAAGTCGGCTCCAATCAGAAATAATACAATATATAATGTACTAGGAATAACCAGGCCTAAGGTTATTTCTAATGCTCATTAGGTTTTGGTCAATTTGGCGAGATTTTTCACTTCTAATGGGCTTACAAATGCTGCTCATGCAGCTGGTCTGTGGGACAAATTTGAAACCACTCTGAACCACTTGAAAGCAGTTATTAGATAAACAGCCAGCTGCCCCAAATTAGATAGGTGAGGTAGTGGGAGGGCCTACCTTTCTGTCCCATGGACTGCCGTCTGCTACTTAATCACGTCTTGGCTTTGCCTTTAGTTTTCAGGATTCAGGTGTGCTGTATACATCTGTAGGCCTCAGATTTTCTGCTGTGTATGCAATTCCATGCCGCTCTCCTCCTGCACTTAAGAAGAAATGGAGGCAGCATGTTATCACACTTACCTTCTGGAAAGGATGTCTTATATGTCTTCCTATCTCTTCACTGTTGCTGTTCTTTGTTTGAACACTATTTAGCTTGGTGCTTACCTGAGCCAGATAGGCTGCTGATGTTTGGTGACTGTATCAGTGAGCTTTAAGAAGTGAGGAGTCTGTAACTGAGGGTTCAGTTCCCTTTAACAGGGAAAGATATCACAGGCTAAACTCTTGGGTATTTTAACGTATCCTTATGTTTACTCCTCAAGAGAATTTCAGCAAAATTTGCAAACAGTACTTATAAAATAAGTGTCTTGTTTATCAGAGGTTTAAGTCTTCACACATGGTGAGAAAGTATAGGGAAGGAGAGAGACTTGTTCTTCCAAACTTTATATCAGACAGTCAACTGTAGTACACCACTGAAAGCTAAGATCTAGGGAAGTTACAAGTTAGGATGAAAGAGAGCTGACTTTGGGAAAATTGTGGATGTGTCTGGACATTGCATTCATGACTGACACATCATCGAGGGCAGTGGAGTCAAGAATATTGGATGCTAAGTTAGAGAAAAGGAAGTTAATGGATGGGTTTGTGTTATAATTAACCAGGAAGAGGAACAACAGCTAAGAAAATAGAAATCTTAACCTACATAGTATGAAATTTGTATTTATGGAGTCTTACGAGATGGCTAGTTCTCTGTACGTATTCTTTTAGAGCATCACACCTTCTGTGAAGAGCAGCATACTGATGAAGAATACTGATGCTAAATGAGACCGTGTGGTCCAAATCTGGTGTGCACCAATTCTGGTAATGAGGCCTTGGAAGCCGTTTGCTTCTCTGTTCTGCGTGTTCTTTATTCAGTGAAATAGGCATGAACAACCTCACAGAGTTTTCTTGAATAACAGAGTTGGTACATGAAGATTACTGAAAACAATGTCAGGATGTGCTACTTCGCAGTCCCTACTGATAATAATTATTATCATCTAAACAGGGTTCATTTCCTACATAAATATGTTTTATCCCCACAAAGCTGTGGTTTTTCCCCTCTAGTTTGGTGAAAATATCTTTAACAATGGGATGATCACATTTACTTGTGTGTGTGTGTGTGTGTGTGTGTGTGTGTCTCTTAATAGTGTTGAAATACACACAGGATATTTGCCATTTATGTTCCCAGTATAATAAGCATCTGCCTAGAAAAGAACATGGAAAAAAAGGATTTGGGACTGTAGAACATATCGCTTCTGATTCTCTAGTGATTCTCTAGCCAGGAGAGAAGACACTATTAAGCTAGAGGAAGTCCTTGCTATCAGTAGTACATAATGTCTCTCAGTTTCTGGCACAGATTTCCTCGGGGAATGAAAAGAAACTAAACCTTCTTAAGGAACCATTTGCCCTTGAATCTGGAAGGTATTTCAGGTGTGTTCTGTGAGACTAAAAATGCAATTATGACTGAGTATCCGGTGTTACATCAAGTATTGGCTAAATCCCATACAAGCACATTATTTAATCCCTTCTTGCAGTTTTGTGGTAGCTGAGTGTTGTCACCTAATCCCCCATCAGTGAAGAAATGATGGGCCCAGCTTTCCTAAATGACTCACTGTTCAAGGGCAAGCGACACACCTGAGCGAGAACTGTCTCGCTCGACTCCCTAGCTGGTGAGTCTCCATTTTGTCTATTAACTCCGGCAGCTGGGCCAAGTAGTTGTAGAGGAATGCCATTTACAGAAAGAGAGACTCACTGCAAAATGATACTTGACTAAAGGTGTGGTGACCAGGAAAGGGTAAAGATAATGCCCGGAGGTGTGTGATTTCACAGTTGCAAAGCTGGGGAGACCTGGGCGTCACCTCATCTACATCTTTTCATCTCACAGTGAAAGAAGGAAGGGTCTAAGACTTCAAGGTCACTTGGAATCTCTATTTTGGTCTCCCACTCATTCCATTCTTACTTTTCCCACAAAGTACAGTTTTTTTCAGCTGGGAAACAAAGGCCGTGTGTGTGACAGCCTGTGACAGTCTTTTAGCAGGAAATAGTTAAACTGGGGTAAGTATGCTTATTGAAATCATTTATGGATGCTGAGACATTGCTGAACGTATGTAAAGAATATTAATAGATATCATGTATTACTAAAGCTCCGCCTTATTGACTTCTGCGTCACAACATAAACATGTGTGGTCCAGTCAGACACGACTTTATCTTAATAATGTTATGAGTAAATTATTAAGTCCTTAAACTGTCTTTTTTGCAGTAATTTTACTAATTTGGCTTGAAAAAAAATCAAACATTCCGTGGGACTGTAATTATACGTAAAAGGATATGCAGCAGTTTTTTAGCCAAAACCCTCAGGAGATTAATAAAAAAACAGCCGAAACTCAGACTAAAGAATACATTCTGTTTACTGAGGGGCTCCTGTTTGCTGAAAATAGCTCTCAAGAGGGCTGAAAGATCTGTGCTTGCTTTGATACCTCCCCAAGTGTGACTCAGGTCTGTGCTGTGGAGAGGTTTCCCAGTATGAGTACCACACCGTGGTTCAGAGTATGTCAGCAGTTGTCACCCAGACCAAGAAGTCTTTTGCTGCATCAGCTATGTCTAAAACAAGCCTGGTACATTGCAGGCCCTCCAGGAATGTGGCTGGGTGAGGAACCAGATTTGACTGTAGGATCTACCCTCTGATACTGAAGCAACCCCTTGCTTTGTATTTTTCACTGACTTGGCCTAGGGATCTGCTCAGAGCTGGTGTACTCTGTGAGTAACAACAGACAAGAGGACCCAGTTTGATGCTCAAAGGCTCTTGTGTCAGCCAGATCTATACTTTAATGATGGTCTTAGTTACTTTTCTACTTTAACCAGCATTTCTTTAAAAATGTTAATTACTTCCTTTTCAGTAACTGGTTTGAAAACTGTGTTGTAAACATTTAAAATAACCTATCTCGGGTTGAAGAGGCTGTTGTTATTCTCTTTTGCTTAACCCTTGGACTGGAGAGCCACTCAATCATGTGTCAGCTATTAAGTTTGATTTATCTATTGTTTTTTCATATTTGCATGATCATTGATTGTCTGCTGCCCCGTCTCCACAGCACACTGTGTCTTCTCTCTTCTCATGTTAAATCCAATTTAGGTCACAGGGGCTGTGGGTGCTCTTTCTTTCAATCTGTTTGCCCATGCCTTGTCCTGCTAATCCTGCCAAAGTCCAGAGGAAAGGTAGCTATCCTATACATTTGTATGCAAGGGCAAGGCTGATTCTAGATCTTCTTTAGCCTGGCACATTTTACTCAAAGGTTGTTTCTGAATTCTAGATCCATGCAGTCCCCAAATATAACTTCACATCGCTGTTGGCCTTTGCATGTCATTATGAGTCAGAGAGCTCTTCTTAAATCTTGTATGTTGGGAACTGTGAACACATGAGGTCTTCAGAAGGCCAAAACGAGTTTGCATTGTCCAGGGCCTCTGGCACAGATGATTTCATGGAGGGTAGCACTTCTATGATACGTTTCACCATCAAAGCTTTCTGAAGATGTTAACTGCTTCTTTAACATAGTTTGAGGGCAGGTAGGTATTTCTTTGCTTTTGGAATGTGGGTAAACTGAGATATAGATTATCCCAGGTTATAGCAGCAACATCTGTGGCCAGGGAGTGTCTTCCTGGGGAGGCCTTTCTCCGGTCTGAGTTGTGATAACTCAAAGCAGCACATGTGGCTTGCAGTTCTTTTGAAGTCTTTTGGGTTGGCACCATTGTTTTTACCCCTCTTTGGGTGCTGGCTAAATTATGTACAGAGAAAAATGATTCTAGAAACTTCTAAAAGTGGGTCTAGGAGGAGGCAGACACATTGAAAGTGGACACCAAATCTTTTGATTCTGCTCTTTTGGAAGGTATCTCATAAACCATCCCATTGGTACCATAATTTATGAAAGGATAATGGCTCGACCAAGAAAGTGATCTGACCCAATGGTGACAATTATTATTACTTTATACCCTCACACCCCAGCTATTGAAGACTATTTTCAGGAATAGGGTGTTATATTTATTGCCTTTGAGATACTTTCTAATATTAGGGTAAAATTGAGGTTGAACAAAACACTTCCTGGTGGACAATGCAGAAATTTTGGCAGAGGCCATTGATCTGAGTAGGCAAGTATGTGAAATCACTTACAGAGCCTCATGGATCAGATGATCCCAAATTCCAATCCTTCCCTCAGTTATTAACAGTATAACTTGCATAGGTTTCATTACCTCTTAGAGTATGCACCCTATTCCGTAAAATGCAGCTGTAGTACCTACCTTAGGAAGCAATTCTGAGATTATGTAAATGTTTAACTCTACATTAGCTTATAACAGATAATTAAAAAGTTTAGCTTTCCTCTTCCTTCCCTTTATTGAACCTCCAAGACAGACTTCTGTTTCTCTCAGTAGACCTTACAGATGGACTATAAAGGACAAACACTCTGTTAGTCCAGATTCCAGAATGATGTGTGCTCCTGAATCTGTCTGATTGCTCTTTATAATTAGTGGGGCCAAATTCAGATACTGCACACTGGTAGCAATCAATTTGAAAATGACAGACATGAGCTCACTCATTTCCCTAATAAGTCCATTTTTAGTATATAAAAACTGAGACCCAATCTTGCCTTGGGGCACAGAGAAGTGAGCGCCTTGGTTCCTGCATAAGAATGTGACATTTATACACTTGTGTTCCTCATTTGCAGGCTGGTGACCAGTTTCATAATCAATGATGAAGGAATATAGGGAAAGAAAGGAAAGACTGCCCGTGGGTGTAATCATTCTTTTCCTTATTGACAGAGCATCTCCTCCACTAATTTGTCTCTTTCCCTGTCATGTTGTACAGGGCAATTTTTAGGACTTATACATTTTTTAAAAGTGCGGTATACATGCTATATACATCCATTACATAACATTTATATAAACTCGTACATCATAAACCTAGAGGGCAATAGATTTGAATAAAGGTAGCAGCCATTGTAACCAAGATCTTGATCAAGAAACAAAATGTCTTTCCCCCCAAATTCTCCTTGTGACTCTTCTCACCTTAGGAGAGCTACTAACTTGTGGTTGGTTGTTGTATAATTTTGTATAAAGGAATCATTACAGAGCCAACTTTCTGTGACCATGACTTCTTTTACTTTATGACTTTATGGCTTGTTCATTATTGAAAGTACCTGTCGTTCATTCATTATCACTGCAAAATAGCATTGCATTGTGTCACTGTATCACAAGATATTTGTCCATGCTATTTCTGATGGCCATTTGGGTAGCTTCCAGTTTGGCACTATTTTGAATAGGGCTGCTATGAACAAACTTTGTGTATCTTCCTGACTCATGTATAAATAGGTTTTACTTAGCCATATACCAATAATTAGATTTGTTTTTGTGTGTTTTGAGACAGGGTCTCACTATGCAGTTCAGGCTGACCTTAAAATGATTACTTAAATTCACTATGTATCTCAGGCATGGAATTTATCATGATGCTCCTAGTTCAGCCTCCCCAGTGCTGGGAGCTTACAGGTGAATTCCATCATGCCTGGCCAATTTCTGATTACATGGTAAGTGCTTGACTTTCATAGCTACTGCCAAGTAGTTCTCCAAAGCTACCTTTGCACATTTTTAAAGGAGAAAGCCATGTTAGTGATAAAAGACCTGAAGTTCAAGTTTACACAGTAATCAACTTATTACTTAGAAGTGGCATCATCTTCCCTGAGTCGTAGTTTATGTGCCACTCACTGATAAGAGTGTCATTATTCAAATGCATCGCACTAGTTAGTAATCCTCGCCCAGTGGTAACGAAATCTCTCTCGTAGATTTCTGAGGGAAAAGCATTTTCTATGGAGATACCAACTTTTCTCTGGATGTCAAACCCTCAGCTTGTTCTTTTTTATAGTACAATAAAGGCCCACTTTTAAAAATTGGCCAGCAGGGGATTGGGGTGTCTGTGGAAGAATTCTATATGTAGGCACTTTCTAAGCTATCTTTATCCTGCTTGTGCTGTTCTAGAAATGTATTACTAGGAGCTGTCGCTTGCCTTAAATGTTTTAATGAATGATACTTAGTTGCCTAAGGCTTAAAAGAAACCAAAGGGTATGCGTTTTTCAAGATGGAAAGGAATAGACGTTCTGCCTTAACAAGAGCACCACCAAATGCCAGCTAACTGACCTCATTCCTCTGTTTCCAGTACAGTGAAATTTCATTATTGTCATCATCTGCCTTAACTAATTTTTATTATCTGCCCGTAAAGCACTAAGGAGTTCATAGTAGCATGCAGTGCAGGGGAACATATGCTAGAATTAGAATTAGGTGCCAAGGAACAAGTCCTGTCTGCCAGTTGCTAGTTTTGTATTCTTGGGGCAATCTTTTCAGTTCACCTCAGTGTCCATAATTTGAAAAAGGAGGGACTAGGCTCCATAATGTGTAAGAATGCCTCTTGCTTTTAAAACGCTTTGCTTTTGAATTTTAAACAACTTAGGCGTGTCAGTTACAATGCATATAATCAAATTTTCCTTTTATTTAAGTACATATATCTTTTTACCTTCACATCTTAGGAAGATGGATACTCAGACTTCTCTGAGTTCAATAACCTTCAATAATGTTTATGGACCTTCTTACATAAATAAGATAAGAATACTCCTCCTAAGTAAATTTAGGCAAATAATAAAAATCTTATAGTTCCCAGTGGTCCTTTCCTCTGGTCTTTCTCCACTTAGCAAAAGAGGATGAGGGGCACAGGATGGGGAAAATCTACAAGGCAACCATATTGGCAAAATATTGAATTTTCTAGACCTCAAATATCTTCTTAGTTTTTATTTTTAATATTAATGTTTATTCATTCTGAAAAATCCATTAAGCAGTGGCTATATGTCAGGCCCTTATGATTAATGGGTTAATAGAAACTCTCAGAGTGAAAGCCTTTGGTTGTCGCTTGCTTCTAAAAATAGAGTCGATCTGATTTTTTATTTCCTTTTTAAAACATCAACACCAAAAAATGAAATTTAGTATATGTCATTGTAGAAAATTTCAGATCTGATTTTTAACAGACTGTAAAGATCATAAAATATAAGCTATGATTTTAAAGAGAGATTATATGTTAATTTATTCTTTTTTGCCTCTCTGTTCACCCTGGAATGTAATTATAGTAAAAAAAAAAACCTGGTGAAAATGATGTTTTCAGAGGGAAAAGTACATAAAAATTAGCTTTGGAGTTTTTCAATGTAATACTTATTTAATTTTTAATTATAACAGCATAAGAGATTATATCCATTGTGGTGATAATTGATGTTACTTAATAAGGATGTATATTTTCCTAGTTATGCATGTATTATTCATAGAAAAAAATGATCTTTTGTGAAAGGGCAACTGGTTCTTTAAGAGACAGAAACCTCCTGAGTTGGAGGAGCTGTGAGCAGTGGTTTTGATTTGCTGCCCGAAGTGCACTCGCAGGCTCATTTAACATTAATACAAGGTGATCTGGATACCTTCCTGACCTCCTGGAACCTAAATCATGGACTGTATCATTGCAGAGAGTAGAGATGAGTAGACACCCAGTGAGCAACAGGGTATAAGAAGACCTTTCTTCATGATCAACCAAGGGACACACATTTCCTTATCCTTCAGCAGGTGGAGAGAGAATAGGTATTGGTTGATCATAAGAGAATATGAGCAATTATTTTATGTGAAAGCACTTTTACCATGTTCTTCTGTTCCCCTTCATTTTTCTTCTGTGTCCTAGTATTTCCCTTTGTTCCCTTCTTCCCAGCCAACATTTGCTTGTTTCTATGGACTGCCTCATACCCAACACAGCGACGAGAAGCTGCTGTATCATTGTATGGACAGAGCACAATGACTGATTCAGAAGTTCCAGAAGAATAAATAATAATGAATGAGAATCCTAATGTAAGGACTTAATTAGTGTCAGGCACTGTATCATTTTATCCAATCTTTAGGACAAGTCTTTGATACAGGTACACCTAATGCTGTAATGATCTGTCTCTGCTCACAATTTTGCCACCAAGTGTAAGGATTTTTTTCCATATGGCCAACCAGGTCTTCAGCTCTCTAGGCACCAAGTGGGTGTCCATCAGTTCAATTCAACTCTTCTGTCAATTACTTGGAGTTAACTTGAGATCTCAGACAATCCCATAAGACTGCCCCCTTAGATGCCAGTTACAAGTCTAGACCACCCATACTTCTGAGGGACCAGCTACGTCACTGGTGGTGGAAGAATTTCTCCCAACACACTCTTCAAGTTCCATAATATACTAGAATAATTCAAAGAACTCAAGAAAACATGTTACTTACATTTACTAATTATTATGAAGGACAGCTTCCAGAGAGAGCTAAATGAATGCAGTGTGTACAGCAAGTTATGGGAATGTGTGGGGATTCCTGCTTTCCTCGGGTGTAATCCTCAATATGTGTGCCAACCCGGAAGTTCCCTGAAGTCTGTACTTTAGGGGTTATTTGTAGGCTTCCTTATGTAGATATGGTTGATTAAATGACTTGTCATTGGTGATTAACTCAGTTAACCGCCTTTCTTCCTTCCCTGGAGATGAAGGGTTATTATAAATTGGGGCAGGTTCCAGCCCACCAGTCACCCGTGTGGTTTCTCTGGCATCCAGCCACATCCTGAAGCTCTCTAGGGCCCCATCAAAAGTCATGTCATTAGGACAGTCTCAGGTGTCTTTGAAAGGGGCTGATGAGGAGCAATGAAAAGTGTTCCATCCCTATCACTCAGGAAATTCCAAAGGCTTTGGAAGGTCTGTGCAGGAACCAAGGACAAAGACCAAAGATACACTTGTTCACATGTCACAGTACCATAATATTAATACTATTGACACTTTCAGATGAAGAAATTGGTTTTGGGGTTCATTAAGTTTTATTTTCTGCACTTGGAATCAAACTCAGGACCTTGTGCTTGCTAGGCAAGCACTTGTGCTGCTGAGCTATATCCCCAGCCCTGCAGTAGGTAAGTTGTGAAGATGCATACAGCTATTAAATGACAGGACTAGGATCTAAATCAGTGTTCTAACCACAGTGTTCATGAGAACTGGATTCACCAGGTTGAACAAAGGTCAAAGAATTTTTATATGAAGTAAGGAGAAGGCATTTGGCAGCCGGGAACAAAATATTGAGACGTTGCCTGATATTATCACACCATCTTCCTAACAAGGATGGTAGTGAGAGAAATCGTAGTGGTCAATAAAAATCCTGGGATTTTGTCAAAGCTGAGAAAGAAGTACAGAATCCACTTAAGGTCTTGAATGGATTGCTGTAAACTGTATTCTTATCTAAGCCCTTTGAGTCCCTGTCATAAAATACCATACATTGGGGAGCTTGTAAGTAACTGATATTTTGTTCTGACAGTTCTGTGGGCTGATAAGTTCAAGACTGAAGTGGCTACAGATCCAGTGTATGATGGGAGCCCATTTCCTGATTCATACATGGTGCCTTCTCCTGTGTACATAGGTGGTGGCTTCTGGCTGTGCCCTCATATGGTGGAAGGGGCAAGACAGTTCTCTGGGGCCTGTTTTGTAAGGGCACTAATTCCATTTTCTATGTTCTTCTCTCATTACCCCAAGTCACAATTCCTTGTATCATCACATTTCTGCGTAAGTTTTAACATAGAATGTTTCAGGGGCACAAACATTCACGCCACAGATACCTCCTCTTAGAACTTAGCTGTGTGGCACTTGAAGTGTTGAAGCAGCCTTTGTTTTTAGGGATTCATGCATCTGAATGACCTTTGAGTTTCCTTTCAAGCTAAGGTCTAAAGAGAGTGTCACAAGAATATATAAATATTCCTTTGTGGTCTTCCTAGGGGCTTGATCTGCAAGAATCAGGCAGGAATAAAAAGTACAGATTGAGGTTTGTTGTTTTTTCTCTAGATTGTTTAGGTTATGTGGGATCTTTTGTAGTTCCATTTGCATTTTAAGATTTCCCCCTTTATTTCTTTGAAAAGATCGTACTGGGATATCCAAAGGAAGTGTACTGGATCTGTATACTGCTTTGTGTAGCCCAGACATTATACAAAATATTGAATATTTTAATCCATGAACACAGATATCTTTTCATTTTGACTCAGTGTATTAGAAAGCTATAGTTCTCAACACAGTATGGTGCTGGCGTAATGACAGGTATCTAGATGAATGAAACAGAATAGAGAGCTCAGAAATAAACACACACACACACACATTGCTGAATTATTCTTATTCATTTTATTTTATTTTAAAGAGGTAAAAAATAAAAATGATACAGAACTTCAAAACAAGATGATATGAAATTAACAATGATTATCATATTTCATACTGTTATCTCCAAAATAGTTGCTCAGATTACCAGATACAGGCATGCAAATTTGATCAAATAATATCAGCACTAACTGTTCCTTTCAATGAACTCATGGAAATTAGTAGTACAATTTTTCCCTTCCTTCTTTTCTCTTTTCCCCCATCCCAGCTGTTCTTTCCTTTTGAGCAGCTCCTTTCCCTTTCACAATATCTAGTGCACCTTTTGCATGTTATTTACTTTTGCAGATTCTTTTACTAGGGAGACAATATAATGTTTACATATGTGAGTCTGGTTTATTTCACTTATGAATCTTATCTCTGGTTGCGTCCATTTACCTATAAAAGCCTTGAATTTATATTCCTTTATAGCGAGTAGCTCTTCATTGTATAAAAATATCACATCTTTTTTTATCCATTTCTCGGTTGATGGACATTTGGGTTGTTTCCAAGATTTAGCTATTACAAATCGTGGTGCCATAAACATGGGTATACACATATCACTGTGGTATGATGTTTTGATTGCTTCTGGGAAAATACCCAGAAGGGGAATTGCTGGGTCAAATGGTACCTCTAATCCTAGTTATTTGAGGAATCTCCACACCGATTTCCATAGTGGTTGTACCAGTCTACATTCCCACCAACAATGGAGACGGGTTCCTTTTCCCCCACAGCCTGCCAGCATTTGTTATTGGTTGATGTTTTGGTGATAGCCAGTCTTTCAGAAGTGAGATGGAATCTCAGTGTTGTTTTAATTTGCATTTCTCAAATGACCAATGATGTTGAACATTTTTTCATATATTTATTCTTGTTTGTATTTCTTTGTCTTAGAAGTATGCATTCACCTCAGATGCCCATTTTTTGGACTGGGTCTTTGAATTTGGGGGGCCTCATCTGTATTAATACTTTATATGTTCTAGATAGAAGTCCTTTGTCTGAGGGACAGTTGGCTGAAATTTTTTCCCATGCTGTGGGTTTTCTTTTTACTCTGTTGGTAATTTCTTTGATGTGCAAAATCTTTTTAATAAGATGAGATCTCAGTTGTTGATTCTTTGAATCATTTCCCATGCAGTTTGGTTTTGTTTCATAAACTCTCTGCTTACCCCATGTCTTCAAGATTTTTACCTATGTTATTTTCCAGTAGATTTAATGTTTCTGTTTTAAGATTTAGATCATTAATACACTTTGAATTTAGTTTAGTGCATCCTAATAGACGTGAATTATTTTTAGTAATGTTGCCAAGACTGAAGAACAGGGAAGACATTGTCTCTTCATCAAATCACGTTGAGAAAACTGGATATCCATATGCAAAAGAATGAAATTAGAGTCCAATCTTATATGCAAAAGTCAAGTTAAAAAACAGCTTACCTGTACGAACTGATACTATAAAACTTCTAGAAGAAAATCTTCATAACACTGATCTTCACAAAATTTTTCCATTCTAAGAATGGGCAAAAATACAAAACTAGACAAGTATGACTACATCAAAGTAATAAACTTGTGTGCAAAGCAGTAAAAATCAATAGTGTGAAAAGCAACGTAAGGAATGAGAGAAAATATTTGCAAACCATGTATTTAATAAGGGTTAATATCCAAAATATACCAGAAATATTTACAACCAAAAACTCAAACTAATTTGAAAATGGATAAAGGACTTCATTAAGCATTTCTTAGACATAAAATGGTCATTAAATGTATGAAAACGTGGTCAGAATTGCCAGTTATCGTGGACACATAAATCAAAACCACACTGAGATTTCACTTCATCCCTGTTAGGATGTTCATTATCAGAAGAAAGCAAAACAGAGACAGAAAAATAATTGAGTATTGCATGTGGAGAAATTGGAGCCCTATCACTTCTGGGAATGTAAAATGGTTCAGCAGCTATGGAAAACAGTATAGACACTCCTTAGAAGATTAAAAGTCAAATTACCATATGATCATGAATCCTATTTCTGAGTATTCTTCTTGAAAAGATACTTGCACTCCCATGTTCACTGCAGTATTATTTGCAGTAACCAAGATATTAAATCAACCTTAATGTCTATCAATGGATCAATCTACAAAGAACATGTAAAGTACATATATCCAGCAAAATACTATTTAGCCTTTAAAAAGGAGAAATTCCTGTCGTATGCTATAATATGTATGAATCTTGAGTATATTATGCTGGATGAAATAAAGCAGTTACAAAGGGACAAATGTACACATATAGCATTTACATAGTCAAGTTCACAGAAGCAGACATTAGAATGCTCTGGGGGAGGAACAAATGGAGAGTTGCCATTCAGTTGGCATAGAATTCTGATCATGTGAGGCAGAAAATGTTAGGAATTGTATATGCAACATTGTGCAAATAGCTAATAGTACTGTACTGTACATTTAAAAATTTGTCACGATGATAGAATATATATTATGACATTTTCAGCACAATTAAAAATAGCAAAATTAAAAATGAAAATTCATATTGAGGCTGTCACAAGAATTAACAATCTTGGGGTTATATCTATATTTTGTCTGGGCAAGTTCAGGGCCAAGAACTGGAAGAGCAGGAGAATTGGATTATACTTAGGAGTCATTCAGGCACACAGTGGCTTCTTGTCATTGAAGATCGTCTTGGGGATATTTTTGGTGCTTTGTATCCTTTTATAAAACAGAATTACATAATGTTTAAAGAAATACCCTCAGTATCAGATAGATCAGAGTCTGAATCCTGGCTCCTCTGATTATGAATTGACAATTTCCTTAACTTCTGTGCGCCTTGATGTTCTTATTTGTACAGTGCAGAGTAAGATCTATCTCAACTGAAATGATTAAATGAGATCACCTGTAAAGCAATCTCAAATGAGAATAGCTATAGTTATCATTTATTAACATGAAAGTCTCAGTGAGTCTAGTCTCATGATGGTGAAATGTTTTTCTGGGTTAGAGAAGTGGTCAGAAACTTTAGGCAAAGACACTTGTACAAGGCAGGCTGTCTTTTTTTAAAACATTTTTTATCTTAAAGACTAAAGAATGGAGACATAGAAACCAGAATAACACAAAAACAATACAGGAAATACACAATTATAGAGAAGATAGAAGGGAATTACCATTGGATGCTGTATTACATAATGTTATCTTTGCATTAGTTAACACAAAAACAATAAAGGAAATACCAAACTATAGAGAAGATAGTAGGGAATTAGAACTGGATACTGTATTACATAATGTTATTTTCACATTAGTTAACACCAAAACAATAAAGAAAGTACCAAATTATAGAGAAGATAGTAGGGAATTAACGCTGGATGTTGTATTACATAATGTTATCTTCGCATTTGTTACTCAGTTATACAGATGATGGCTCGTTTGATTAATCAATTTTCTCCACCCTCATCTCTGCTGTTCTGCCTCCCAATCAGTCATCTTCCCTCTGGTAATAACTCCACTTTTGGGTTTATTTACTCCTTCGGACTCTCACAATGGGAAGAGAAATGGCTGCTTCAGATTACGCTGTAAAATATATGGGTGCACACAAATTGCTATGGCAGGAGGTAGAAAAGCACCCATGTTCAAAGACAGTAGATAGGCAGGGAACCAGGTTACTATGGTCAAGCCCCCACTGACAAGCCCTCAAGGCCATCGGCGGTCCAGTTGAGTTGGCGGGGTTACCCAGCAAACCACCAGGCTTCGCCTCAATACATAGCATCTGGAGGTCCAGTTGAGTCCTCAGGGTCACCCAAGCAAACTGCTGGGTTCAGCTGGGGGCCTGGTTGAGTCCACAGGGTCACACCCAGCGGACTGTCGGGCTCCACCCTGTTAAGGCAGGATGTCTTGTGAGCCAACATTGGTGTCACTGTTTATATGTAGATCTGTATGCAAAAGGTAAATGCCAAAACACAAACCTTCAGCTAAATATAGTACCTATGAAACTGAGGTCCACATACATAAATCTGGTATATGCAATGAAGAAAACACTGAATGAAAAGCAAACTCTCAGAGTCATTAATATATTGGAAATAGTTTAACTCTCTCCTTGTTGACTTTTGTCTTTCAATGTAAGGGACCCCTCGTGTCACTTTTTAATTCATCCTGGCTACATTTAGAAGCAAGCAGCAGGAAGCATCTATGCAGAGCCAAAGTATGGAGCAGTCTTGCTTATTCTCTGTCTTCTAGCCTCACTCTTTCACAAAGCACAAAGTCATACTTCAAGAGTGGACTTTCAGGTAGTGACTCTTCTTTTTCTCTCTACCTACCAAATGATGAGTGTGATTACCCTCAAAGTTTTCAATTCTTTTAGGTTGGGAAAATATGATTTTATAAGAATTGGAAATAGATAATTTTCTTCAATCATCAGGTGAAGTCTTGTCTGTGTCAGGAATGGTTGAAATCATTCTTTTGGTGACTGTTATGATGGATGTCACAGAGTACCATGGCACTTAGGGTTAAAACAAATGTTGTTTGGACCTCAGCAAAGCTTTTTGGCAAGGTCTTTCATAAGAGCTTTCCAGATGTAATGGAAGAAAAAGGCTGAATTTTGGTTCCACTAAGTGGATTTCTATGTGGTTGAAATTTTAAAAAGTGTTCTAGTTATATTTTTCAATCTTCATTAAGTCAGCCAGCAAATAGTTACTTAGAGTTTTACTGTGTGTCAGACCTTGTCTAAACACTTGGGATGTACCAGTGACCGCAGAAGATGGAGTCCCTGCCTTCATGGGCTTTCTATTCTAGTGTTATGCCACAGAAATCTTCAATCCTGTCTTGTTCAATGCTTCTGTAATTGATTTCTTTGACACTCAAAGACATGCTTATCCTATAAGCTACAACGATAAGGACAGTGTGGTACTAGCATAAGTATAGACACATAGAAATGTGGTAGAATTGAGAATCCAGAAATAAATCCTTGTATTTATAAGCCATTCATTTGACAAGGGTGCCAAGATAATTCAATGTGGGAAAATAATAGTCTTTTCAACAAATGGTGCTGAGAGAACTATGGAACTGAATATCCCGTAGAAAACAAAGAAGTTGGACCCCTGCTTCATGTTATGTGCAGAAATAAACACCACATGAACCAACACCTAAATATGAGCACTAAAAATATAACATATGCGAAGAAGATAATAGGTATAAATTTGCATGATTTTGAATTAGGCAGTGCGTCTTAAATATGACACCAAAAGCACAAGCAACGAATGAAAGCTAGATAAATTGGGCTTCATCAAAATTTGAAACTTTTGTGCTTCAAAGAATGCCATTAGAAAAGTAAAAGTAAAACCTATAGAATGGGACAAAATGTTTGTAGATCATGTATCTGATAAGGCTTTTAAAATAATATATAAAGAACTCTTACAAATCAACAGTAAACAGGCAAGTAATTCAGTTAAAATTGGGCAAATATTTGAATAGATATTTCCCCAAAGAATGTGTACAAACAGCTAATAAGCACATGAAAAAATACTCAGCATCATTAATCATTAAGAAATGCAAAATAAAACCACAGTGAGATAACACTTCATAGACAATAGGGTAGCGACAATAAAGAAGACAAACAATAATAGATGTAGTAGAGGATGTGCAGAAATGGAAAGTCTTGTACACTGTTGGTGGGAAGGGGCAATGGTTCATCTAGTATCGAAGTGAATTTTACAGTCCTTCAAAAGTTAAACAGAGAGTTACCACATGACCCAGTCATTCCACCTTTAGTTATATAGCCAAGAGAATGGAAAATTCATGTCCACACAGGAAAAATACATATACATTTTTATAGCAACATTATACAAGATATTGGAAATGAAAACAATCCGAGTGCCCAGCAACTGATGAATAAGTATATTATATCCTTACAGTATATTTTGTTATAAAAATGAAGTGCTGATACATGTTATAGCATGGATGCAGGGGAATGGGGATTGCTAAAGGGAATACAGGAGAAGAAACTGTTCTTGAATTAGACAGTAGTTATAGTGGTATAGCACCGTAAATATATGAAAATTACCAAACTGTACATTTTATAAGGAGTGGGTTTTATGGTATGTAAATTATATCTCGATAAAAAGGGCATGTACATCATAATTATAGGTTACATGAAACCAGCAAAGGGAGTTTTTGCATTGGATGGTAGAGATGGCAGTCAATACTCAGGAGAAACTTGACAGATTGAAAAGATGGGTTGATTCTGACAGGGTGAAATTTAGTAGGGATAAACATAGAATTCTAAAACTGCATTCAAGAAAACAACTAATGACAGCCCTATAAAAATAATTCCAGGCTTTAGTTCACAGGAAGCCTGATGTAAGTCAACAGAATGTCACATTCTAAAAGGTTAATGTAATGTTTGAGGCCTTAATAGGAGTGTAGTTACTCTGATGAGGAATTAACATCGCTTTTTCAAGAGCTGGTCAGATGACATTCAGACTTTTGAGGTCAGTTCTGGTTGCTGTGTTTCAGAAGTGCCTAGTTCAGCGGGTGAACCTAGTCCAAATACATACTATATTTGGCTTTCACAAAGTCTATTTTTTCACTTGAAGGCATTTTTGTAGGGCAGGACCTTCCCCTGGCCGCTAGACCTGTCACTCCTTTATTCTTTCTATAATATGCCCTGTTTCACATATGCCTGCTACTGACTCATTTCTTACAGTATCTGAGTTTTGTGCCCCCATCTGCATCCAGTCTAGAAGGTAAAAGCATGTGAGCAGAATCATGACATGTTGAAAACATGTTGAAAGGCAAGGGACAATTGAATGAACTGTTTATATGTTTAATCAGAAAAAGAGCTAGACGCCGTAGGAGCTGACTTCACCCTATTTGAAAGTTTTCATGTAGATATGGACAATGAAAAGAGTGACTATAATAAGGGACTTAGGCATTAAGGCCTCAGAGAAGATGTTTTTATTCAGTGTAGAGTATTTCAACTGGGCTCTTTTTGGATGGATGGCCTTCAACCAACGGTGGACCTTTGGCTGTGTTTTATTGGCATGAGTTTGATGGCACTCTAGATGTGGTTTGCTCTCTGGGCTGGACCTAAGGTCTCTATGAACTTTTTAATCTTTTCTAGGTTTAAGGTTTCATCATGATGGTAATTATCTGCCTAGCAACTCTGATTTTTTTTTTTTTTTTTTTTTTTTGGCCATGAGACACTCTACAGGGGACTAGAGGCACTAGATTATCTCGTTGACCTTGTCCTGTGGAAAGCTTCTATAAAGGATAATATGAATATCAACACTATGGGATTATTTTGAAAATTAAATGCTACAATATTTATAAGTTAATAGATGTGTCTCACATATAATACATACTCAGTGTTAGTTATCTCTTAAGTTAGGGAAGACAAAGAAGCCAGGTAAATATAGTAAATGCCTACAGTAAATGAACAGAGTGCTGTTGTATACATTACTGACTTTTGGGTCTGTGAGATCTATTCTATGATATCATATACTGGTTAGCTCTTATGGTAAACACAGATTATCAGTGTAACTGTGCATAAATCATACTTTCTACCTTGCTGGGCATTTTGCATTGTACTTTATTGATCATGCTGACATTTACTGAGGACTCTGTATGTGTTCTTTGGGGTGTGTGTGTGTATGTTTTACACATGCACATGAATACAATACACATACCTTATTTTATTAAATGAAGTAAAAGCTTGGCTCACCACTGACTGATGACATTAGAAAAGATGACCAATGTCACTGACTTATCTTTCCTATTTAAGTGTCTCTAGTTTTGAGCTCTGGTCTAAGAGAGTGTTGATGGCATTTGTAGGCTGTGGAATAGATGCAGAGGGCCCAGTGAGTCTAACAGCACTGGGGAGAATGGAAAGTGCAGGGCGGGAGCAGGCTGGCGGAAGGAACCATGCGGGGGAGACGACAGACCATACAGCCTGCGCCTTGTACGCGCTTGGGGGAAGTGCCCGTGTGAGAGAGTAGCGTGAGCGTACAGGAGAGGGTATCCTTGAGGATTAGCAAGGTTCCCAGTGTTCTGTGAACTTGACTCTGTGAATTAAAGCATACATATTGATTTTATTTTCAGGATATGGTATCTCTTTGGTACCCCCCCCCCTTTTCTTGTCTCTCTGCTTCTTTTCTCTTTCTCCCTTTCTCATCGTGGTTATTGATCAGCGGTGAATACATTAGCCAGGGGATAACAGATGGCCCTTTTTTTCCCCTTCTTTGTAATGCTGGGGATTGAATCCAAGGTCTGATGTATACTAAGCAAATGCTCTACCCCGGGCTACGCTTTTAGCCCAAGAAATGGGCTCACGGCTTCTCTTATTGGAAGGGTCAAATGTGGCTTCATTCAGAAGTAATCCTGAAATTCCCATTGGGTAGTGTGAGCTTCTCATTGAACAGACACTTTCCACCCAACAAATTAGCATGTTCCATGCCTCCTCCACACTAAGAAGATGAGCGATGGGCTCTAGGGTAACTTCCTCTGCCCCAGCCTTCATTCTGCCATTGTCTTTCCCATGAAAATAGGTGAGTGGTAGAAGGAGACAGGAAGATACTGACTACTCTTAGCCCTGGCAAGTGAAACATTTCACATCAAATGGGCATTCCCATTTTCAACTATAATGAAAACACTGGTTTTCTTTATACCCTGCTTTGCCCAGGAAGAAAGTAAGAGAGGAAAGAAAAACACAGATGAGTTTGTATGTATTTGTATGAATTGGAGTTGCTTGGGAGTGTGATTGGAAGGTGGATGGGCAGAAATTATGCTTTGGAAACCTCTGGGTTGTTTGAGTGCTTAGTTACATTTTACTTAAAAGCATTTTAAATAACTTAAAGTAACGTTCTATACACGGAATGTAAGATTTTCCAGAAAAATTTGCGTCCTGCTGTTGGCTGATGACCGCCCCCCACGTTTGTCCCTTGCGCACATTCTCCCTCCTTGATGTTGCTGATGACGGCAACAGGAGACGCCTCAGGAAAGCACCTAATCAGGCGCGTGGTGGGTGACGCAGCTGTTCCAGCTCCTCCACATATTGGGCTTGTGGCTTGCTTCTCAAGCTTAAGGGAGCCGCCTCACTTTCCCCTCTTCTGCAATGGAAAGCACCAAGAAAGCTTGTCTGGGCACTTAGGAGTGAATGCTATTTGCCTCTGGCAACAGAAACTTGCCTTGGCTTTTTGGCAGTGGGCAGAAGCAGCAGGGAGGCCTGGTGTAATTGTAGGACGCCTTCTCTTCTCTTTAGGTGCGTAAGTAAATTTCTAGTCCAGTCCTTTCACAGTTGAGGGATTCAGTATGTTGTCAAAATCCCAGCCTTTACGTTTATACTAAATTGAAACTCTGAGGCACATGAGGTTGGTTCCCCATCACTGTTACCAGAACAGGAGACAATCAGAGATCAGGTGATGAGAATACCTTAGAGGCACACAATTTCATTAATCTGAAACCATTTGCCAACAGTCCAGCAAGCCCCCAGACCAAGATTCCAGCTCTGCTCATGCCAAAATGCAGCCCTCTCCTGAAGGAAGCAGGCTCCTGTGTCAGTGCGCCATCCTCAGAGAGAACTTAGCTCCAGACTCCGCTCAGAGAGGTGAAAATGAAGACTGCATCAAACAACAGCAGCAGGGACACTTTTTTGAGGCAAAAATGTAATTACCAGCATAGGTGCTGGCCTCGCAAGTGGGGATTAACATTCTCTGGCTCCCATAAACACCTTAGGCTCTCTGAATGGCTGCCACAAGACCTGGGGTTTTATGCTTTCATCCGAAAGTTGGCTCTGCATGAATCACGGCTGAGGATGCACAGACTACAGGGACATTGATTCACTGCAAGCAGGGGAAAGGATTTACTAGTATTTCTTGTAAACCTAGGCAGCCTGAGAATGGAGGTGGGGATTAGAGGAGATTCGTCAAGTGTGAAGGTTGTAAAGGAGGCCATGGTCACCTCTGAATAATAAATAATGTCCAGGATGTTGCTGAATGGGCAGAATTCAGCACGTGGCTTCCTGAGGGCACTGCTGAAGACGGGTAAGGATTCATGGTCAGCATCACAGGTAGTTTTTGGTCTTGGAGCCCAAGAACATTGTAGAAGGCTGATTCCCTTATATGCGCATATCTCTCTTAAAGTCTGTTTAAGGGTTGAAAGTTGGCATGTGAGTGTGCTGGGGCAGGAAAGGTGAGGACTTTATGCAATTCCCTGCCTTTCTTGGTGCCAGATTCTTCATCAGTGGCATGGAAACTTGGTGCCAAGTCAAAAATTTTACAAATTGTGTTCTCCCACGTCTAAGCAGTCACTGACATACTCCAGCTGTCATCGGGAGGGGAGGAGATGGGGAATGAAGCGGCTCTGGGCCCATTACCCCTGCTGGAATTAAAACAACTCTTCTTTTATCTTTGTTGATATAGTGAACAGTTCTGTAAAATTTCTTTTGAAGTAAGAGCTTTGCTATAAAAATAATAATTTGAGAATATAGATGTGATTCCCTAGTTGTCTCCAGCTAGCATACAGCTTGTGTCCATGTAAACAGCTATGGCAGTTTGCAGAACAAAACACCCAAAGTATGCATATTAGTTCCTCTAAAAGGCACCTAACAGTTTAATAACTATCATTTTCTTTTTATTAAAAACTATTTATTGATCATAGAATAATTAGGAAGTAACCACCAAATGCACAGGAGGAATTTAAAATCGATCATAATCCCATCTTCCAGAGATAAATAAACATTAGTTGTGTAGTCTGCCAATTCTCTATGCATATGAAATTTGTTAGTACTCTGAGCTCATCTTTTGCACATTTACAAAAAGTTCTTTAAGAATCATTTGACATCATATTGTGATTTTTCATGCCTCACAAATGTTCTTTGCAAGTAAGTGGTTAATGGCATACAATATTAAATCGCATGTCCTAAAGAAGTCTCTACAGTTGAACATCTGAATGAATTCCCATGTTTGCTTTTTTAACCCTGAGTATTTCTAGAATAATTCTTCTCATATATATATATGAACTGTAGTTATTGTTTGATTCATATGTTTGCCTAGTTTTAATGTTACTGCTATTTTTTCCCTTTATGTTTAAAACTAGTGGACATGAGAAAAAAGTGAAAAAGACGGAGAGAATGGATCCAGCACTACAAGGGAAGGTGTCACTGGAGAGTGACCAAAGATGAGAAATCACTAGCAGGAGGGACTGGTGAAGGGGGGCTTCTCTGCTGTTATAAAAGACCAGGAAAACTGACAGCTTTGCTCACATAGAGAATCGTAGGCCCAATCATAATTATTGAATTTAAAAAAGAGTCCATTTTGGAAGGCCACAAGGAGCACACAATTGGTCCCATAGATCTCCTAAAGTGTCATTGTAAAGGGTTGAATAAAACCACATGAGTAGTAACACAATCTGATTTCAGAATTTGACTCTGCCTTTAACTAACCCTATGGACTCGGGCAAGAGAACAGCCTCTGTCATTCAGCCATACAGTGAAGAGGTTGGAAGATGTCAGTAGTTCTCAGCCCACCTAGGAGCCACTGAGAAAGTAAAAATCTAAAGAAACTTGGCCCTGGCTATTGAGGAAAGAGAAAAGGAGAAAAACAGGGAAACTCACATTTATTTCCTGCCTCCTCTTTGCCAAGTACTGTGTGAAAAAGCTCTTTGTCATTATCCTAGCCAGGGCTGAGGATATAACTCAGTGGCATAAATGCCTGCCTGGCAAGCACAAAGTCCTGAGTTCGATTCCCTCTCCCCCCGCCCCCAAAATCAAACAAGTCATTTTCCTAGCCAATGCTCACAACAGTCCTGGGAGGCTGGGATTTTGCAGGTGTACTCTAATACCTTAGCTGCGCTGTGCAGGTGAGTAGTCTGAAGCTCGGTATGCTAAGTAACCTGTCCAGGATTATATGGCCAGTAAGTGACAAAGTGGGATACAAATTTATACTGCCTGGTTTCCACAGTATGATCTTGTTTCTGAACCATATGTTTTGTATCATCGTATCTTTGAATATGAAAAGAAAATAAATGAATTGTTACTCAATAAGTGTCTGGTAAACAAGAAGAAAAAATAAGATGCAGGGATCCCTGTCAGGATTAAATAATGATGCCTTAGAAACTACAAGACCACTGCACTTCCAAGGTCTGCTCCAACATAGACAACCAAATGCTTTTCCTCTGTGTCATTTAGATGTCAAGAAGCGTGATAAATCTTTTAGTCCAGTCACTTTGTTTTGTTGGTAAGAAATGAAGATCCAAAAATGCTAATTGCCTTGTTTCATATCATTTTAATTCTTTGGAGATGAACTGAATTAAGAAACAAAATCATCTGGGATCAAATGAGACAAGCGTTTGTAACACCTAACACAATCTGACACACATGGCTACCAGTCATCTCATAAATGCCCTTTCTTATGCTGACCCTCTGCTATTCTGTTCCTTTTCTGTGTTCAATCCTTTATTCATTCACCATTCACCCACAGTGCTCAAGCCATGTTTTCAAGAAGCTCTTGACCTACTTAAAAAGTTCCTAGCATTTTATGTCCGTGCTCTTCTGCACATAGACTCTATCATTAGGGGCAGAAGCAAATATAACTGTGTTGAGAAATGAATAAAGGAATGAATAGAGAAACTGAATTTACATGCTGAAGGTTTGAGGTTGGACAATTAGTGAAAAAAGGAAATAAAAAAAGTAAAAAAGTAAGAAGTACTTTTGAGAATATGGGGGTGGGAGTAACTGTTAGCATTAGAAAGGAACAGTGGAAAGAGAGATTGAAGTTTAAGGAGACAACGTAAGAGCGCAAAATCTTTGGAGATGGCAAACAGAAGAGTGGGTCAAGGGCACAGGGCCAGCCTTGAGGGAGAAACAGAATAGCTGGCCCTCTGTGATGGAAAAGGTATGAAAAGAAAGGCAGAGATATGAAAGGTCTTGTGAAAAGCAAAGAAGCTAACAGAATTTACTTTTTCTATAGATAGATGGGGATAGGGGTAATTGGTTTGACTTATGAAGACAAGAATGGGCTCAGAATACACATACTGTAGACATTTTTATTTTGGCAGGAACACACTGAGGTGCCTTTGTGACAGAAAAGTTCTAGAAACTCTTGGAGCTCACAGGGCCCCCTTCTGGCTTTGGTGTGAGGCCCGTAGGGTCGGGCATTGCACTGGAGCATAGCCAAATGGTACACTTGCCCTTGATCAGTGTGGTCTTCCCATTTCTTTCCTCCCAAGTGCAGATTGTGACCTCTCCAGACACTTACTCCCTGAGGAGAATTTCTGAAATACGACAATGGGAACCCAACTCCCCCCTCAGTGAGGGGAGGAGCAGAGCTGTGTTTGGAGTCCGATGCATATGGCGCTTCAAACTGGTCACTTTCCACCTCTACAGAAGATAGGCTCAAATGATACCAAGGGAGAATTTCCTCAGACAGAAGAATGAAATACCTTGGTAAAGTAGGAGGAGCATGTTGCATAACAGCATTTGGAGGAATATGTAGGACATTTATCCCTAGAGGCCTTCAGACCCTCCAGTGTGAGGCCTCCTGCTTTCCTGAAGGAGTTTGGTCTAGGTGATGTTAAGATTTCCTTACAGTTCTCTATTTCATCTACAATACTGATGTTTTGACCCTAGGTGGTTATGCCTGAGAATCGCTGTTTATGTAAAGGATTGACAAATCAGGATTTGGGATAGTTTGTTAAATCCTATTTTCTTCCACTATAGAGAGAGAAGAAGGGAAGGAGAGAGGGAGGGAAGAAGAAAGAGAACGAGGGAGAAAGAGAGATTCCTCTATTGCTTGCACAAATGCCCGTTATTTCAGGGTGAAAACCTAATGCCTTGTCACAGTTTTAGAAAGAAAAACTCCAGTTGCTGCAGTTTCTTTCATTTCTAAATTCACACGTGGAATTCTTAACTTCCAATACCTAAACTCAACATTTTTATTTTTAAAGATGAGATGAAGCACTTTTTTCTCAACAGTGCATGACCTGACTTGGCATCGAGAATAATGCTTTTGGATTTACAGATTTCCTAATAAGACTTGCAGAAAATCTAGAGGTTTGTCCTTCCCTGATGCTGGTGCAGCTCTAGAAAGAGGGCACTGGATTGCTGCTGTTGAATTTGTTTGTGATGAGCGATACATTTTACTCTCACTCTAGACAACCAAGAACATATGGCCCTAGACTCCCATAATGAGGAAAATATACTGATCCATGGCCAGTTGCTGCCACCAGGTCACCAAACCTATTTTTCCAGTTATAAAATGAGACTATCTTGCTTCTCAGCACAAATGTAATAAAATCTGGTAATGCAGCCATGAAAATAAGCACTGGCCCATAACCCGAGGGCTTTTGAAGTCAAGGCTAATGAGAGAGGGGCAGCGTACAAAAATAAATTGAGTTTCCTACCCCTTTTTTTCTTGGGTTTAGTAGGAATTTGGGTGTATTTTCCACAGAGAGTAGCTATATGCACTTTAATACAGGAGAGATGTAGAAAAACAGAAAACACAGCGCATTAACAAGCCGAAGTAAAATGATAGAGGTATGACCAATGAAAACTTTGTGGCCCTGATAATTTTTAATCCTAGAACCAAGTAATGAGGCCCCGATCCATGAGACACAGTCTGTAGCGGCAGAGCTCCCTCCAGGAGAGGGAGGAAAGATATCGAAGGGAAGGCAGGAGCATTTAAAGCATTTAATGCAAGGGAACCGGTGTTATTTTTCCGGTTTGTATCAAAACGCCTCCCCTGCACAACGGAAGAGTGGGAGGGAGACCCTCGCTATTGTGGCTTCTTTGAAGGCAGGAGAAAGGCCACATCCTGGCACCGAGACCTGCTCTGATTCTCGCTTGCCTTTTCTTCTTCTGTAAAGTCTCCCTGCTGTACTCTTTGTGTGAGTATCCTTATGACAGAAAGATCAAGGGGCCACTTCACAGGAGCTTAAGCTTCAAATCACCTTCTCTGAAAATAACAAAGGTGGAAGAAAGAAAAGAGAACTGTGCAAGTGAAAGGCTGAGCCAAATGAAAAAAAGCAGGGACGGAGACATTTTTAAGTGAATGGAATCTACGAGAAAACAGAGCGCATCCCTCTCATTTAATCGAAAAAACTAAGGTCTAGCTAGAGAGGCCTTTCCTGAGGCTCCAGGTGTTGTCCTCGGCCCCTGACTTGAACGTGCTGTGCACGGGTAATTCACCTATTCTCTTGACTTCAGCATAGCATAATTTATGCATGCTTATATGGCAGAATTTACCTTCACTTCTGATGGGTCCCTTTAAATGTCCATGGGAGGTTCCCAGGGGGAGGGCCAGCAGTGCAGTTCAGGTCCACATAGGCCCGATTCTGCATCCTGTGCAGCCTGAAAGGGTGAAGGGCCTGAACCAACTTAGAGTTAGCCAAGCGTCCTTTCTTCCCTCACCCTACATCCAAGCAGTGACGTACGCCATGGATTCTGCCCCTTCTTTCTCCTGACTTTCCCCTCTTGCTTTTCTGTAAGCCAAGCCCTTAACCCGTCTTACAGTGACTGTGCTTTCCATCTGCCTTTTTAAAGCAAAACTTCCCTTGGCGTAGGTAATGAAGCCAAACTTTAAGGGTGGCAAACTGTCCCCCGAAGTCTTGCCTGTGGTACTGCTCCATGTTTTTATTGCCCACCCAGGGCCATCGTGGTGCTCTCAGAAGGTGCGCCGCAATTATTGCGGGCTGTATCTCTTAGCTACGAGTGCGGCCGGGCCTTGCCACCCACGCCATGCTAGTGTAACCCCACCTCTCCTTCCGCTTAGCGGTCACGTTTTAAAACTTACTAATTCCCCCTGCTTAGGTTAAACTGTCCACTCTTTCCTCACGCTCTCCCTCTGCCCTGTGCACACCTCTGCCGCAGCCACTTTATTGCATTCAGTTTTTGCTTTCCTCGTCCATTCTAAACTGTAAATCCCTTCGGGGTGGCCTGTTTCATATTTTCAACTTTATTATTCCACATAAGTAGGACTCAGTAAAATACTCTGCAAAGGGACAAATACACGATTAAACTAATGCACGAAAGTTCACACGGTCACCAGTGCTCAAGCAAGAGATCTTTGGTCTTCTTTGTGGCGGTTCATTTGTCCCTGGTCTGTGTTGCCTACTGAAAACCCCCAGTGTTTAAAGGAGTATGCCCGATATTGCGCATTTTCTCTACCAGAATGTATCATATTCTCAGGTTGAAATGTTAGAATTCACAAGCAAATTAGGAATAAGTGAGACTGGGTCCTCAGTGTCTAGAGTGTGTCATCTTTGTCTTGTGACTCTGTTATAATTATTGAAGAAAAATGCACAAAGGAACGGTGTGCACACACATGCAGAGCATCTACTGTGTGCTTCACACAGAGTCTCATTTCGTTCTCCTGCATGCCACTCAGGTGTGTCATCATCTTAGTTGTAAATCAACACCCAGAGCCCCCCCCAAGTTACGTAACTAGCTTAGCATCATGTGACTAGCAAATGTCAGAGTTGAGAGTCTGACCACGTCTTTCTGACTCTAAAGACCATTCTCTTTCCCCTTCACTAAACTTCCTCCCTAGGGAAACAGGAGAATTAGGGACATAAAATCTCAAGAAGTTTCACTAAAAGACATTCCTCTGTGACTCTCATAACAAATTGGACTGGAAAGGCAGGAGCTGTGAACCTTAACTCCAGTTCTTTCGTGCAGTTTGATTTTCAGAAAGTCAATTAACCTCTTATTTTCCATTTCTTCATATTCACAAATATGGGACACAGGGAATTTTCTCACCAATTAATGAGAAAGAGTTTCTTCCTATTCAAGTGTATGATTTGCTACAGAAACACATTTTTAGGCAATTAGTAAGGATAAAAGTACTCTTGGTTCAGTAAGAACCTAGTAGTGGTCTAGTAGCAATAAGGAAATTTGCCTCATAAAAATCAAACAGTGGGTAAAAATTGATTCCTAGTTTAATTTGAAACAAAGTCTTTGTTGAAGGGTGCAATATCCATGTTCTTTTATACCTGATAATAGCGGAAAAAGTGGAGGCATGAAGAGGTGCTGGGGGTGGGGCAGTAGGCATCTTAGTGATAAACATTTAACATGTTAAATTGATCTTTTCCCCAAGTCTAATAATTCTCAGGTAAAAATTGACCTTTTTAAAAGCAGTGAACATGTAGCATTCATTGGACTTCAACAGCTGCTTGCTGTAGATGGAACTACAATTTTGACAGAGATTTTTTTATACAACACAAAAAGTCTGAAATTAAACATACTGGACATGGCATTCAAGAAAGTACATAAAATAAAATCATTCTAGAATGCAAAAATCTATTTTCATTTTCTTCTGGAGTTTGAAAGACATTATGACAGAAAGAGACATGGTTTGGAATTCTTTCTATGGATATGTTATGAGCTAATGCTCTAAGTTACCTTTGTCAAAATGCATAACTCTGTATGCATTTGTTATATTTTAAATAGGGGCGTGGAATTCTTGCTGCTGAAGGACTGGGCATCTGTAAAATGAGCATAATATCTCTAAGTCTATTATAGCGCTTTGGTCTTCACGTTTTGTGATGCCTGAGATACTAGATTTGGTCTCATTCTTAGACTGTGCCTGGTGGTGTGGCAGCAACGAACAGCAGAAGGCAGACCTTTAGGGCACAGATAACAGAGAACAACACAAGAATGGAACTGAGTCTTTCCCCTAAAATGGTGATACTTCTTTTTAATAAAGCCCTAGATGAAGATATTTTTAAAGTGGAAGAGAGAATTTACCTCAACTACTACAGGCTACATTCCTGAAGGGTAAACCTTTAAGACATTTTAAAAATTCTCAAGGTTGAAGGGCATGAGGGCCAAGAGGGACCTCAGTTGGCCTTACCCTCGATCTGACGGAGAGCTCCATATCCCCTTCCCAGACCTGGGCAAGGCACCAGCTCTCTCTCCAAAGGTTTATGACTTTCTACACTCAGAATATTCACTCAGACATCCAATGTGCTGTTCCCTTGTTTTATAAAAAGCCCAACCTTTATACACCTAATATGATTTAGTCCTAGTTTCATTTCCTGACTCTTTGTGTTGCTTTTTCTTCCTGGATCTCATGTTCAATGCTGCCAGTTTCTTTGTCCCTGCAGGTGCAGACAAATTAGCATAAAGAGTAAGTTACAAAATTGGAGAACAGCAAATTTGATTTCAAAAGCCATTTCAGATTGAGGTCCATTTGGTGGCATTAGGAGAAAAACTAATAAACAAACCAGATTTTTTTTTCCTACTCAAAGTGATTTTTTTTTACATGACAGTATCCCTTTAGAAGTAGAATATTTGATCAAATTCTGATTTTAGCTGTCATGTACAGTGCTTTCTTTGTTTCTTTTCTCATGATTGCTGACTGTTAAGCCATGTGGGTTGGCAAAGGAAAATCTTTTCTTTTGTAATAAAATGAATGCATACTCTTTGCAGCATCATTATCTGCCTGTGTTCTTATGACCTTTGTGATGCTGCGTATTGTGGTTTGACAGTTTGTGTTATCATGATTCCCATTTTGCAGATGGAAAAAATTTTTAGAAAGGGAACTCACAGCTATACCTAGACTTTGAAAAGGGATACTTGTGAAGAGTTCTGGAATCCACTTCCCTTTCTCACTCTCTAAACCAACATTTTAAAAATAACTTCTCTCATTTTTTTGTCTTTTTGAGACGGGGTCTCCCTATGCAGTTCATTGCTGACTTTGAGCTCACTTTGTAGCCCAGGCTGGTCTGGAACTCACAGCGATCCTCCTGCCTCAGCCTCCTGAGTGCTGGGATTCTAGGTGTGCACCACCATGCCAGCCTCAACTTCTCTCATATTGAGTTACTTATAGTTAGTTACCTGTTATTTTGGAGATACTCTTTTTTTTTTAAGTACTAGGAATTGAATGTTAGGCTTTCACACAGAACTACATCCCCAGCCCTTTGTTATTTTTTATTTTGAGACAGAGTCTTACTAGCTCCTAAATAGCTCAGGCTAAGCTCAAACTTGTGACCTCCTCCTTCAGCATTCGCAACCACTGGGATTACAGGTGTGGACCACTGGCAGTTAGTCATTTGTCAACTCAAAGGAGAAGTGAGTCAGGTGCCTTGATTAACGTCAGAACCAGAATTCTCTGAACATTCCAGATCTTCCAAAGGGGGCTCACATCTCAGTGGGTAGGCGCCTTTGGTTGTAAGGCTCCACGTTGCATCCAGTTCACCCGCTGGTGGGAAAGCCTTGTTGGGATCACCCACGGGATCTCCAGACAGGGACTTCATGGGAATGAAGACGCTGGATCCCAGCACCTGCCAAGTCTCGGGGCATTTGGACCTGAGCTCAGCACAGCTGGGCTCTGCAGGACGGCCCGGGGGATTCTCCGTGTTGCCCTGCATCCCTGTGCTCTTCTTCTCCAACACATCTGCTCCCGCTCCTCTCCCTGCCGTTTTGCTTGGCATTTCCCTCCATGCCCTGTGATTTCCTCCACCCCAGAGCTTCTGCTTATTCATGTTTTTTCTATTTCCTCATCTCTCCAGCTTGAAGTGGCCCTTCTGGCCCCGACTCCCCATCTGTGCTTTTACTATGCATCGCTCTGAGCTCTCCTCCCGCTGATGTATGCCTGATCTGTTCCATCTTCCCTACTTCAAATTCCTGTGAGGGAGAATCTGATTAGCTCATCTTTTCATGCCAAGCCATGTTGTAGGTCGCTGCATGGTGTCCCAGTGGGCTGGCCTCCCACAGGTGCCACCTCGCAGGGGTGTCGAGGAAAACCTCAGGAAAGACTGACCATCAGAGGAGGGGCAGCATTCCCTGAAGTTGCTGTGAGCAAACGCAGGATTGCCTCGTCCAGGGTATGGGCCTTCTGGTCCTTTCATGAACCTTGCCAACACTGCTCCCCACCCTGAAGTTGTGTGGCAGCCTATGTGGAATGACTAGAAATTAATTTCTAGGAGCTAAAGTGTTTCAAGGTCAGAAGAGGAGAAAGCATTCAAGCAACTATAACCACGAGACACTGTATTTGGAGCTCTACATTTATTGCTTCATTTCCTCCTCACAACAACTTTATAAAGTAGATATTATAAGCCATATTGGGCTTAAATAACATGCTCGGGGCAAGGCTGATATTTAAACCTGGTCTTTTGGATTCCAAAATTATGCCTGCAAATTATACTCCTACATCAATAGTCTAGCTTCTTTAACTAGTGTAGCTTTTACCCGAGTCAGATCACACACCCATGAAATAATTGGGATGGAATTGGGACCTGGAGCAGCAGTGCCAAAGGATCCTGAGTCAGGGGTGGGATAGAGAGGAGTTGCTATGCAGCGGCTTGCTCCCTGTGGGTGGGCAGGAGTCTTCTGGTGTCACCATTGTGGAGTCACAGTGCCTTCCCCAAGCAGTTTCACCCTCAGCTGGAGGGAATGTGCCATCCGGCAACCTTCTGTCACTTATATTAACACAGGTCCATCATGAATATGACAAATATGCACACCTGCAAACTTAATTGCTTCAATTTTCTTGAGTCACTGATAGGTTTATGGCCTGCCTCAATTCCAGTAAAACTGAAGCAATCGAGATTGGGTAAAAAAGTCCTACTCCAATCAATCTCTTGAGCAGATCGAATCTCCAGCCCCGATGACAGATTTTCTTTCTAGACAGGGTAATTAAAGAGACAGAGCCAGCTACTTCTGAAAGTCCTTTCATCTTAGCTTTAGCATCTGCACCACGGTCACAGAAACAAGATGAGAAGCGTCTTCGCTTCGCACACATCATCTTGCAATGATCCAAGTCCTCCATCCTGGCCGAAGCTCCGTGTCGTTCTCCCCACCCCAGCCATCACACTCCAGAGGCGAAGTGCTGGAAGCTTGCTGGCTGCTTCCACGGGAAGAGTGGATCTCTTACCTAAGAAAGAAAGGCCCCGCAGAACAAAGCAATATTTATACCCATAGCTTTATTCCACCCAAGCTGGGACCAGCTTTTCAAGAAAATACAAAGTTAACACAAACCTGGATATCATTATTCTTAAAGTAATCACAGAAACTTCTGTTTAAAAAAACATAGAAGCTACCTAGTACATATTTTGGAAGAATGGAACCATTTAAATATCAATTTTGAAATCAAGTACTTAGAAAAGTTTAATATTTTGTCAATGACTGTACAAAATAATGGCTGTTAAATAGAAATTAATTGACCAAGAATTGATCAGAGCTATAAGAGATCACCATAAAGTAGGAGAAAATGGTACCAGCTAGAAAAAACAAAAGTTTTTCATTTTTCTAGAGAGGTAAGTGAGAAAAGTAAGGGTAGAATAAATTTTCTGTTTTTGAAGAATTTGTGAAATTTCAGCAAGCGTGTTACCTCCTGAAATTTAAGTACTGAAACAAGCAATAATTAGTACTAAGAATATCCCAAATCAAGTCATAAAATGAGAGTAGTTAAAATACCAGTGCTTCATAAAATATTCCTGTGTATTCTGAATAATTTTGGAGATGAAGCTGGGGAAGGTAAATAGTTCATCTTCACCCAGCAGAAGATCCTATTAGTAAGGGTTGTCTCTACTTACAGGTAACAAATCATCAAAACTGATCAGAGCAGATGAGATCTATAAATACTTTAACACCAGTTGAACATGACATGAGTGTGACAGGTAGGCACAGTGGTGTCGGGGTCAGGGTACCCTCAGGAGCCTAGAAGGGAAAATCAAGCCTGAATGATCATTTTTCTGTATGGGCATACCATCCATGTTCTCCAAGGAGATCTACTTGATCAAAAGTTTCTGACAGAGTCTACCTTTAAGTCTCTTTTTCTTAACTGATAAGCTGTCACTGTATTTGTTGGGCATGGACCCTCAGTTACTAAAACTGTAAGTAACAGTCTTTATTAGATTAAAGGAATGTGGTAGGGGACAAGAAGTAGGGAGTTCTTTTCCCAAGATTTTCACATGATCAACTTCAAGTGATGGCCTCACAGATGAGGACACAGCTGCAGTCTTCATCAGGTGGATGTTTCTCCATTGTATTATTGATGATTCAAGAAAATGATTTGAAGTTCACTAAAATCATTTTCTGAAAATGTTGGCCCCATGTCCCATCTTGGCTAGAAAAGGGAAACATGTCATTATGAAGGACACAGGTATCAACAGCAATACTCTACACTTACATTAAGTCATATTGATCTTCTTTTTTTTTATTTTAAAGACAAAAGAATGGAGACGTATGAACCAGAACAAGCCATAAACAATATCAAAAATACAAAATTTTACAGAACATAGTAAGGAATTAGCACTAGATGCTGTATTACATAATGATATCTTCACATTAGTTGAGACATAAACATTAAAGGAAATACCAAATTATAGAGAAGATAGTGGGGAATCAGCACTGGATGCTGCATAACATAAAGTCATCTTCACTTCTGTTAATACAAAAACGATTGAGAAAATACAAATTATAGAGGACATAGAAGGGAATTAGCTCTGGATGCTGTCCTACATAATATTATCTTCACGTTACTCAGTTACACAGATGATGGCCCATTTGTTCATTCAATTTTCTCCTCCCTCATCTCCGTTGCCCTACCACTCAGTCATCTTCCCTGTGATAATAACAGTATTTCTGGGTTCATCTATACCCCTGGACTCTCACTTGGGAAGAGATATAGCTGCCTCAGACTATACTATAGCATACGTGGGTGTATACAAACTGCCATGGTCGGAGGTGGAAAAGCACCTATGCTCACAGCGGACCGCCCAGCTCTGCCCCATTGCCGTGCTATGGGTGGAGGGGGGGAGTCCAGTCCATGAGGCTCCCTCAGCAGGGCCCACAGCAGAGCAGCCACGGGGCCCTCAGCGGAGCAGCCGTGGGGCCCTCAGCGGAGCAGCCATAGGGCACGCGCCCCTGTTGGAGTGCCCTCGGTGACCCATTCAGCTCTGTCCCGTTGCCTCGATGCTGGAGGCCCTTTCTTCTCTTCCTCCCTCCTCCTGATCTCCAGTATTACTGTTCCCCACCCCTTGCAGCTGGGCATTGGATGAACTTACAATGCTTGGTATAAGGGCTTGAAATCTCCCTGGGTTGTTCTCACTTAGTTCAGGGTATGAACTGAGTTTAAAGACTAGTTCTAGAATAGAGTTGGAGGATTTTCTTGGGTCTGCTGTTTAGAGTACGTTGTTGTTTTTCAGACTCCCGGTCTGCTGCTTTTCATCTAATTTGTTGCTGAGGGTTCATGCAAGGTTCATATGTGCAAGCTGTAAGGAGACCCTCTTGGTGCTCATATTAATAGTTTGGGGTGAGTCCTGAAGACCATGGATTCGACCCATTGTTGCTAGGGACAGGCAGTACTTGCTCAAGCTGCTGAGACTCAAGGTGCTCCCAGAGAGAGTACAGGGTGGGAGCTGAGTCCCGGCAACCCAGCTCGTGCTTCCTGCCTGATGGAGTGAGAAAGGCATGGAGCCACGTGATCCACCTCCATCTGCATCTCCCTCCTATTGAGGTGCTGGAGCCCCCATCTGCTCCTCGGCCAGATCACTGAGGTTCCCTGCTGCTCTCCAGCAGTAGCGGCTCACCCAGCAGAGAGGCAGGGGGCCACCACCTCGAGGCAGGTGCAGAGCTGGGTGTGATGGGCTGTGTACTAGTTGCACTGATTCTCTCCAGGCACTGATTAGGAAGGTTGCCGCAGGGTGGGGACTCTGCCCCAGTGGCTGTCGCAACCTCTCATTCTCACACTGGGTTCGACAACTGCTCCCGACCGCCATTGCCTCCTTTCCTGGCTGTGCCTTCCTCTCTCCTGCCCTGGACCAGCTCTCGGAGCTTCGCTCTCCCATGGCTGAGTTAGGAGGCTTCTGTGAGCGTGGGCCTCCGAAGCTGAAGCTGCGAATGCTGGAATGAGGGCGCGGGCCGTGGGTGTGCTTGGAGCAGTGCCTTCCTCCTTCTCCTCTCCTTCCGACTGTGCCATGGTGGATCTCTGATCCTTTCCTCCAGCAGAGGTTTTGCTTAGTCTTTCCGAGGGCTTCAATTCCCATTTCAGATCCTTCCTGAGTTCAGGATACCCACCTCTTTCCCTTCTGTCCTTCACATGTTGCTATATTCCTGTATTCCTTTTTGTCTGAGTGGCATTCCTCCAGGAGGTTCTCTCTGCACTGTCTACCCGGTTACCATCTTGAAGAGTCCTCTTGTAAAATTTATTTAGTTATTTGTTACTTTCTAATGAATTGACCATTACATTTCTAAAGTTCTGAAATGGCCAACAGACCATGAAAGATATCACTTTAGGCTCCTGCTTGAAACCAACAGCTACAGAAAACTGCTGGCCTTGATTCAGGGCCACTGATCTTCTTCTATGAAGAAGAAACAAACTTATTCTTGTCACTAATGTTAAGGGTAATATTAATAACTATAACTCACATTTCTTGTATTTCTAGTCATTCCTATGTACATTTCCATTTCAACAGCCCTGGAAAGAAAATGTGTGTATTATCCCTATTTCTGAGAAATAGAGAAACTGTGGCATAAAGATTTAAGAGTTCAGTAGTTGTGGTGGTTCATACCTGTAACCCCAGCAGTTGAAGAGCTGAGGCAGGAGGACCACTGCAAGTTTGAGCTACATAGCCCTGTCTCAAAAATCTTGAGAAACAAAGCAAAGCAGAGTGCTTCAGAGATAGTAGATGCAGAAGCCTTGCCTCTGACTTTGGCTTCTCAATATGAAACTCTTACCTATTTTAGGTAATGCTGCATTGTTCCACTCCTGGAAACTTATTTAACGAACCAAGAGAAGGTGCTCAGGAAGTGGCCGCGGTAATCAGTAGGAAGTAGGTGTGGACCTATAGAAACTAGATCAAGCTGTAAGGTGAGGAGGAAAGACATATGTCTCTGATACAAGGCAAAGACTGAGAGAGATATGCTTGCTTATTACATACAGTTTGTGAGACCTCATTCTCCAAATATTCAACTGCTAAGATTTAAAACTCCCTTTAAAAACCAAGAAAGATGAGTTTAGGGCAAAGGAAAAGGAGTACACCTTCACTTAACTCGGATTATTCACAGGGAACTTTTTCCAAGAGGTAGTTCAGTTAAAAAAATAGGCAGCAAACAAAACCACGTTCAACAGTTTATAAATGAAAGAGGCAGAGTCTGCTTCTAAGGAGCTGAGCTTGACTTCAGTTTGAAGGGTGATGTCAGAGATAGAGAGAGTCTTCTAGCAGAGATTGCCTTCCAGCTCTGTGCTGCTTACCCCAAGAATGAGAAGTAGACAGAGAAGCTGTCAGCACTGTAGAACTGACCTTAAGTTCCTATCTTTGGGTCTTAATAATCTACTCCTTACGCTTGCTATCACTTCTACTGCCAATCTAGCTTACTGACAAGATTTATAGCTGTATTCCTTTAGAGTATGTTCTTCACATTAGTAGCAGGAAAGCAGAACTTTCTTACATTATTTTGCAAAACTCAACTGTGATTATTTTAGCTACAGCCTTTAATGAATGGGCAAGTGCTACCAGGAAGCGTATGTGAAAATATAATCAGACACAGAGCAGACAGTGACATGAAGGGTGGAAGAGCAAAGTGGGAATGAGAACTTTGGTGACACTGCGGTGTAAAAGGGCATGAGGATTTCACCTGTAGCCTAAAATGCGTCCTTCCTATGAAATGCACGGCTCCCATTTCCCACTGCGAGGCTACTTTGTGTAGGGTTTTGTTGAGGAGGAAGAGCCTCAGATTTAAAATAGAAATACAGAAAGAAGAGCAATAAAGAAAGGGCCTGTCGATATCTGTTATTCTCAGCTAAAAACAGCACATCTTACCAATCAACTTACCTTGTATTCCTTTTAAAGTATTCACTCAGATGGTTAGATCAACATTTCCATGGGCATATCTGTCTGTTAGGTCACTTAAAGGTCATCCTGACCCTTTCTGTAAAAAGCACTTACACAAATTAGCTTGCCAAGATGGGTCCATGGCAATGTCAAGAGTCTTTGGACCAGTAACTGGAAGTCAGGACTAAGCTGATCTGATTCTCCGTCAAAACCTCTCACAGTAAAATCACATCCAATTGCTGTGTGATTTGTGTACTAGTGTGAATTGGTTAATAGCTCAATTTCATTGCCAGCTCTATAAGCCTGTATCAGTCAGCACTACAGAAATAGACTTAACGGAAGGTGTACAAATGTATAAGAATTTATAAGATTGGCTTACAATGGCCACCCCAAGAGTCAGGTGTGGGAAAGGGCTGTCTGTGCGCTGGAGATCTGAAGGATTTAGTTGAAGGCCTGGAGCTCACTGTTGTGTCCTGTGCATCCATGACAGGAGGCCAAAGGGTCTGTACTGGAGGGTGAAAGATCTACACTTGAGGCTAAAGAGTCTGTGCTAGATGACAGGAGATAATGTCCGTGCTGAAGACTGGAGCTCCCAAGAGGGAACAGAAATGAGCCTTCATTTGTCTCCCCTTTATTCCTTTCAGGCGTCAAGCCTATTGGTTGGTGCCACTCACACCCAGGTTGGGTCTCCTGTCTTCACTAAATCCACTCAGCCACAGCCAGAACTGTACTGATCCAGTTTAGCTGGGGTTATTTTTTGTTTTGTTCTGTTTTGTTACTCAAGTTGACATCATCAGCCACAAAGCCCCAATTCTTCAATTCCTGACAGTGTTTATTATTGAGGCACATCTGTATATCAAATACACCGATCTGCAAAACATGTGCAGCAGCACCATAGTGTAAAGAAGCACTGTGGTGTGCAGTGGCAATGAGAAACATTCGGGCTATGAGTTTGTTGGCCAGCTTTCCCACTGTTGGGGCAAAATGCCTGACATGTACAACTTGAAGAAAAAATGGTTTATTTAGCATAGAGAGTTTAGAACTAATCTGTGGTTGGTTGGCTCCAACTCAGAAATGCCATTGCAGGAGGGCACAATGGAAGAAGGCTGCTCAGTTCATGGTGGCCAGGAAGCAAAGCCCAGCTGAAGAGCCCCAGGGAGAGATAGCACCCTCCACAGGCATGTCTGCTGTGACCCACGCCCTCCTGGGCCCCATCTCCTAACTGCAGCTTCAGCTATGAACACCAGTGGATTAATTTACTGAAAACAGAGCGCCTCTGTGGTCAATCCAGTCACCTCTCCAGGAGTATTTCGATCAGGTCAAGTTGACCATTAAGATGAACTGGGAGTCTGTAAACTGAATTTTGGCCCTGTCGTATCCACCTCTTCAGTTTCTAACCCTTGCAATTCTCACTTCCCTCCTTGATCTTTCTTGCTGTAAAATGTACCACACAGCATTGGTTGATGAAAAGGGGCTTTAAAATAAAAACTTCCACAAGCTGTACGTAGGAATGGTAATAAAGGATTTTTGATGTGGTTGAGTCTTTATAGAATTCTCTCTTAACTTCTACATTGTGGTGCAAAATAACACAGCAGTCTCAGCTAAAATTATTACCACATCTCATCATCACTTTGGAGGAGCTTGAGCTCCAGCCCTCAGCATGGCAATTGCAGATCCTAGAAAGGTTAAAAAAGTAAAGTAAAACCAGAGAACTTAAGAGTAAGAAGCAGCGTTCTAGGACTCTCAGGCTTCCTTTCCTGCAGAAGAGAGAAGAGCCTGTGAAAAGATATCCTTCAGGGCATGTGTGTATGGAAGGCAGGCCCAAGCCAGCAGTGAAAGCACACACAACTGTGGGAGCAGGATGGAAAACCTTATTCCCCAGGGTGAGCCTGAGCGTAGAAGGTTCCACTTCAGTACACTTGCTCTAGATATGTATGATACAAGATAACAACAATTAGTCTATAGAGAAGGACCTAGCTTACCAATGATGGATGCAAACTTGTTGTTTCAATGTTGCCTCCGTTCCTTCCTCTCCGTTGCTCTCTATCACCACTGCCACCCCCTGCGGGGAGGACCTGTCCATTTTAATCCATGAGTGTCTGCCGCATACCTACCTCGCAGTAATTCGCTGGGGCTTCCCTTGCATACCAGCCTCAAGGCATGCCAGCCTTGTGGAGCATGATATTGCTGTACGGAAGGCCATAACTGGATCTTCAAGCAAAGACAACATAAGTGGAGATTTATCGATCATTGAGGAAATTTTCAGTATAACAATGTGCTCTTGCAGAAAAGTTCAAATGTGAACAGTCCCAGATTCCTCAGCTGGATTTGAGCTGATCCCTGGCCTGATAGTTCCTGGACTTGTGAAGACTTACAGGCAGCAGGAGCCACTTAAAGGCATCATTCACTTAATTCTGTCAACGACTGCCACAGACTTTGTCAGAACCTATGTGAATGATGCTTATAATATGGCCACAATAAACACAGTGTTAATGATGCTGCTGCTGATGGTATTGATGTTTATTAGTGTTCATGACTCCACAAGCTGCAAAGCAATTGGCTTATATGATCCTGAGACTGGGATGTACATAATGAGGGAATGGGAGCTGAGATGGTAAGAAGGAAAAGTAGTCTTAAAATAAGGAAATCCAGGATTTCCCTTCCCCTCAATTGTAGTATTTGCTAACTGGTTAAACCTGGTCAGGTAGGTCGACTTCTCTGGAGATCAGTTCCTTATCGGTAAAATAGGGAAATATGAATCCACATTAAAGTTTTCTTGAGGGCTAGGTTAGCTTGTGAGTTCTGGAAGAGGTCATGGGCAGCACATAACAGGCACGGAATTACCTGTGGCATTGAATCGTAGGCATTAAGAACAAAAATACATGTGGCTGAGAGATAATTAGAAATTGAGATGAATCGAGACCGTTCAGGACAAGTAACAGGCTATTCTCCTTTGTTCCTCAGTTACAGATGATATTTTTGTCATTATCAATTCTTCTTTCCATCTATTTTATTAAACAAATGCCATTGAGACCAGAAATAGTTCAAGATCTGAGAACTATAGCAAATATTAAACTCTTTGTTAATGAAAGGCCAGGAGTATAGGAGAGAGGATTTGGAATGAGAAGAGCTTTCCCTGGGTCTCACAGGGAGTTTCCTTGTAATTACCCTGCAGCCAGGGTTCAGATTTCCAAAACCCAGACATCCATATTGCTCCAGAGCCACACAGCAAGGAAGTGAACCCCAAGGGCTTTGCAAAGCTCAAATCAGAATTCCAATCGTGAATCCTCAGGCTCCAAAATGACTTATTCTCATCACAATGTACAAAATGAACTATAAATACATATTTTAACATTACAGAGTTTAAATATTATTACACATCTTACTTGATGTCAGATCTTGTTAAATGTGTGCCGTTATCTCAATTTACAAAGGTCAGCCGGTGGCAGTAGAGAATAGAAGTAGATGTATGTAAAAAACCCTTTTACCAGTACATCTGTGGCTCAGATAACCCTGCCTTTTTCAAAGAGCTTTGGGCTTTTTTTCCCTCTTTCAAATGAGACTTTAATGAGTATCATGTGGATAAACTCTTTGCAGAGGTTTGAAAAGATCCAGAGCATCACCGTGGTAGGAACAAGCAAACCATGTTGGATGAAATCACAAGCCATTTGAATGCCTCCTCATCTCTCCGGTTGTGTCAGAACCTTTGGCTGCATTTTCCCCCACAGGAATGTTTTCATCTCCATGGCTAGGTAAATAGAATGTTCATGTAGTTGCTCGATTGCTATTCATGCCAGCACAGAGCAGCAGAGAGTGACCTACTTCCAGCAGCATCCATAGAAAGCTTCACTGCTTTCCATCAAGGCTGATTTAAAAAGTCACCCTCTGTTTCCTGCAGCTCCCGCCCCCAACTGCCCTCAGAGGCAATAGCTGTGGACTGTCCAGGTCCTTATTTTCTTCCTTTTATCCTTTCTGCTCCCTGTGTTGGCTTATTTTAGTCATCTTTGCCTCTTCTGGGAAAGGAGAAGTGGGTGAGTGGGCAGCTATAAAGGAAGTTGCCATTTCAAATTTTTAGAGTGTATCTCTATAAAAGCAAATTGGTGGGGCTGCCAGGAGAGGTCAGGTGAAGTTTTCTTATCTAGACTTCTCTTATCCACATATATGCAACTGATCAAAGGTTGATAACTCCCCAGAAACCACTTGGGCACATCCATATGGGGATGTTTGTTACTTCAGACCCTAGAGTGGAGTTTTAGTAGGTCACTCTCATGAGTTTCAATTCAGCCAATCCTTACTCTATAATTGATAGGCTGGACTGAGATGGAAACATTCCAGACTCCAAGAGGGAAGTCTGATTTGGAAAACTGCCACAGAGAGTTTCATCGAGTTGGCCTGCACCTGCCTCAGGGTTGAGCAAGAGCCTGTCATTGAATAACAAGGCTGGAGGGGGAGAGTTTCTGGAGACTTTGTATCTCTTCACTCGAAGGTGAGGGACATGAGCTCCAGAGCTTAGAGCAGGCCCCCCTCTGAATCCCATATCTAATCCTCTAAACTGCCAGTCATCAGTCAGGCTCCAGCTCTGAGTGCCCAGGTTTTGGCGTTCAGGAGAAATACCATCAAGCAGAGGAAATAGAAATTCTATTATATGTCACTTGATCACAAGTAGAAATTTCAATTCCAGATCTCATAAAGTCAAGAAGGTGCTAGTTACTTGAGAAGGATCTTCCCATGCTTCTATTGAATGAGCTAGTTTTGAAATTTTAAGCTGCTTTGTTGTCAAGCTTTTGTTCCACATAGCTCTGTGGCCATTGTTAAGTCTTGCTTGGAGGCAGAGGCAAGCGAATAAGCTCATAGCTAGCAGCTCCAGTGGAAGACAGTAAGCTGAATACAGGAAGCAGTGTGAGGTCCTCTTTCCCCATTGGTCTCTGAACATCCTCACAGAATAGTTTCCTGGCTAAGAATTTTTTCCCTTTTTGTTGTTCACTTAGCCAGGCCTTTGTAGGTATGAACTCCAGGCAAACCATCAGTCTTGCTGACATCTGTGCTGGTTGAATTCAGACCCAGCAGGATACTCCATATTATATAGCTCTCACTCTGAGATGTGAAATTATATCACTTTAGATCTCCATACCAGATGGTCCCTATGGCGAGCAGTGTAGAGACCCAGCCAGCTCAGCCTAAGGGCCATTGTTTCTCTGGTGAGTCTCATTGCCTCAGTCCTCTTGACTTTGTCCTTTTTGTCTACAGCTTTCTCCTTTGTCTGCTTTTTGTCTGTCCCTCGTCTTTCTTCACAGATGGCTAAGACACTAATGTGCTGCTGTCATTATGTTTATGAAACAAGTTGGGGTCTTCAGAGGCTGCCATTCCAGAGACATTAAAGACTTGTATCACGTTTGATACCTGAGTGAAGATTTGCAGGATAATTAGTGATCCCCTGCTGTTATTAACCCCTGACTTAAGCAGGTTATTTCCTGACAAAGATGTTGAAAGTTAATACCACTGTTAATAGTTTCAGTCCGAAGACCATAATGAAACCATGTGGGAAAGTAGGACTGTCATCAATATCTTTCACACTCTGCAATTAAAGGGTAGAAAAAGGACAGTGCACAGGAACAGAAGAAGAGGGGTTAATTCTATCATAGGCCTATCTTTGCTAACCTTAATGGTAGTCTCATCAGATAGACAAGACCCATTTGTTAGTTTTAGACAGTCATCACTACTAAAGTTTTGAGGTTGCTCTCCATCTCCTTGTAATGGCTGCTGATACAGTGTAGGACAGAGGTGTGGTTAGATTCTATTCTTGGCGATGTCCTCTTGTAATTATTTCACAAAGAACATAAGGCTATTCATAGTATCACTCACTTAATAAAACTGAAAAACAGCAAAGCAAAACTTGTAACCCATGGATAACACCCCCTCTCCAGTCCTTTAAACAGCAAGGGCCTCTCCGAGTGGTGCATTTTATTTTTCCTCCAATTGATCTGATTGTTTTCTAAGTTTGCTCTGGAGAACCCCCTGAGAAATTGTGTTACATTGGTTTGGATAAAAGGTTCCAAGCCTAACAGCAGGTTTGAAAATCTAAGCAAAGTCTTTCAACAGTCAGTAATGGCCATCAGGAAGTGTCAACCTCAACCTTGAAGGACTGCAGGGTCAGTTTCTCAGGTGCCCTCAACACGGGGCCAAGAACTGACAAGTTAATGCTTCCTCTTGCGTTGACCTCAGCAACCGCAGTAGCCTCATTACTACTCAGCTGGATTCAGCCAGAAGGTGAGACTTGCTAGGAGTGAAAAGGGTCCCAGAATGGCAAGACTGCCCTAAGCCACTCAGCAATTCAGTGAATTAAAGGATCCTTCAGGATTGTCCTAGTTCAAATCTATATTTGAATTTAAGTCATAAAATTGTTTGAAAGAGGGCATCATGGATCTGGTCCTTTGGGAGAGATTTTGATCTTGACACGATGTGTTTCCTGAGCAGCTTAAATCAAGGACTCTCAGCATGAAGGTATGGCTGAGGAAGAGCATGCTGATGGGATAGACAACGTGGAAAGCCAGAGGAGGAAGTTTTACAGAAGATTTTGAGTGTGCTGAGCTAACCGTGCAAAAAGACTACAAGCTCTAAGCCTACAAGCTAACATTAAAACAATGACTAAGACTCTGCCTTTCCCCATCCCAGTGATTCTCTCTTGTGAGTCTCTCTGCCCACTGTCCCATCACAGCTGTTCTCTAGTGCACACAGTAGACCTCAGAGTACTTTCCTAGAAACCACCCCTCTGTGCCACCGTGAGAGAGGGTCTTTCTCACCGGCGAAAGGTCCCATGTGAAGATGGGTCCGGCTCTTACAGGCTCTGATCTCCTCCTTCCAAACCTATTCACTGATATGCAAAAGGAAAACAGGGTGGAGTTGGGTCAGACTTGAGCGAAGGTTTGACATCACTTAGGACATTGAGCTTATTCCCTTTGGATTCAGGATCATGGGGTAGCATAGTTACAAAAGGATCTTAAAATTCATCTCCACGGATCTTCCTTATAGAGCTGAGGAAATGCAAAGCAAGACAGTGTACTTAAGGTTCCTCTAACCGCATCCTGGCCTCCTGAGTCTCACTTCTCTATTTTAGTAACTATAGCCTGTGGGGTCAGAATCACAGTGGAATTGTAATTCTGTCTGGCTTCTCTGTATTTTCTTGCAGGATCTTCCTGATAACCCTAAATTGTAGGTTAGTTTACACTTCTGGTTAATAAAACCATGGACCACTTTTCATTAGCTCCAAATTGGCATTCACAGCTTTAAATTGACACCAATCTGCATTTTTAGCCTAGGTCCTCTGCTGTTCTTCTGCATATCATCCCTCCTACAGCTTCACTAGACTTCATATGGTTTGCAAATGTGCACTACCCTTCTGTTCCCTTGGGCATTCTGTTCCTTCATCTGGAATTGCCTCCCCAACATTTTTTTGCCATTTTATTACTTCTCACCTATGTACTTCCAAGTCTCACCCTCTCAGGCTGCACTGTTTTTACTCTTAGGGTACTTATTCATGGTTTTGTCTTATATTTCCTGCTAGATGGAAAGCTCTTTGAGAGTAGGAGACATTCGGCACAATTTCCTGAATGTGGTGAAAGTAGTGTGCTCCAGAAATATTTATTCTATGTAAGTGGGGACTTGGTTGTTAAGTATTCTGGGGAGTTATAGGGTTTGGGTAGCTGTTGAGAGATGTAAAGTTTGTGGAGGGGAAGAATGGATATTCTAAAAATCAAGACGCCTTGTTTTTCTGAGTATCATGGCAGCACAGTATGACACCAATCTGGTGCCCATCACACCTGTAGGATCTTAGACGATGGTGTAAGATATTGCTGACACTTGTTTTATTCAATGTATTGTAGAAAATGTTCTATGTAAGCTCCATGGGCAACACTCTGATGCCCTTGGACTAGGGTGGCTATTCCATCAAGTCCTGTATTTGTTCCTTGGGAGACTCAGGGCTGGCTTGCTACCCTCTTCTTGAGATGTTCTGCTGACATCTGGGACAGCATGATTAGATTCATCTTCCAAGCTCTGATCTCAGTCACATTGGTAGAGAAATTGACAAGACATTACTGTGCTCTGTGTGGTTTGTTATTAGTTGACCAGGCTGGGTATAGTGTAAGTAAATAAGTTTCTAGTTTACAATTTGAGCTCTTTTATGTCAGATTCCTCCAGGAGAAGGAAAAAAAGCCAATGAAAATGCTATCATTTTGTAATTGTCTTGAAACCAAAATTGACGAGTGCCCTTTGCAGGCAGGGTGCTCTTTTCTGTTTGCTTTTTGCCCTCAATGGTGAACATGGTCTGGGCAGAATCATGATGTCACTGTCAGCAGGGACGAGCACACACAGCCCACAGAGGGGTTCGGAGAGGGCTGGCTAGTAAACCACAACCAGGGACTCTGTACTCTCGGCCCACTGGCCCGTGGGAACACTGCCAGTGTCCCCAGTGCACCTGTAGTTTCCTTGCCACGCCCCTGCCCGATTCCTCAACTGTGGAGCAGAACACCTTCCTCCCCGTAAAAAGCCTTGCGTTGCTAATACATAAAGGGTTTCAAGCTGCTGAAAATGTGGGATTAGGTAGCGGAGATGGTTCTACAATTTGGTGAATCTACCAAAAAACACTGAATCATATATATTTTGAATGGGTGAATGCTCTGACATGTGAATTAAATCTCATTTTAAAAGAAGAAATAGGATCCTAAAAGTTTATAGAAGAAACATTAGAATATGTTAGTATAGGAGCTCCTAAAATAGCACAGGACATTTTACTGGAATGCTTACTCTCCCTGTGCATGCTCTGGGTCATACCAGCTGCTGGTACTGGAGTGGAGGAGACGTCACAGTGTATCCATCATGGCTGCTGTTCTAAGTCACACTGAGGTGACGTTGGTCCAGGTGACCTTGGTGTCTCCTTATGTTTGTTTCTATAGTTATAAAGAGGTAATGAGCCTGACCTACTTGATGAGGATCCCCTAGGAAACAAAAATCTGGATTAAGTGACTTGGAAGGTCTGAGGTGTTAGGGGCACCCAGACATGTGGAATAAACCCTAGGCTGGGTGGGAGCCAGTGCCCCAGCAGATAGGCTGTGTGTTACCTCGGGTGAGTTTGTGCCGTTAGTTGCTCTCTGAGGAGCTTATGTCTGTAGTGAGATAGAGAGAGTTTGGCTTTCGCTGCAGTGGTAGAACAGGAACTTTGTGGAGAAGGTATGTTTCTCAGCAGCCATCTAGCACTTTGACATGAAGGCAGGATAAGTGCCCAGGTGCCCTTGCAGGTCTGTGGCTGTTGGGCCTGGGGTGAGGGAAAGGAGAAAGGAAAGAAAGGGAAATTATGTATGTGTATATAGGATAGCTAACATAGTTGTACTACTGCCTTCTATTGCTTTACTGAAAGGAACAGTTAATGATTAATTATTTCATCCATCTTGCGTGTGTCTGTTTTTCTGAGAAACCACTTTGAAGGTATCAATGTGTAATACAGCAACCATTGGTAATTTCCTACCACTTTGTCTATAACTCTGTATTGCCTGTATTGTTCTTATGCTATTTTGTAAATGGATGTGTTTGTTAATATGTTTTCCTTCTTTTTTTAAAAAAATAAATTTAAAAAAAGACCAAACCTGTGTCACTTTAAGGGCTACAGAAGAGTGTGAAGATCATCATTTTAAGTGAAATATGATAAATGTCTATTATTCTCCCTAATATGTGGGATCTAAGAAGATGACAAGAAAACAGAAAGGGGACTATTATTAGATAAGAGGAGAGGAATAAAGGGGAGGGAGAGAAGAGTATGATCAGAATTTATTCTACTCATTGATACGCTGCTTCCTCTAGAAACAAAGAGAAAAGAAAGCATTGAAAGGAGGAAGACAAGGAGAATGATGGGTGAGAAAATGATTAATATATATTATACACATGTACAAATCTGTCAGTATGCAACCCATGAGCCTGTATAATCTATGTGCACCAGTAAAAAATATTATCAGAAATTGCAAAAAAAAAAGGTGTGTGGGCACTGTTGCTTGAAGTGTAACCCTCTCAGATGCACGCAAGGATTTCTCCTCACCTGCCAGACTGGAAGGCCTCCTTGGAGGAAAGGTGCGCTCAGAACACTTGTAGCACTGTCCTGTTTAACAGAAGGGGCTATGCCTTTAGAAAACCAGGACTGAACAGCAGGGCATCCTCCATTCTCACCTCTGCCCACTGCAGCTTCCTAAATGCTTGCACTAGTCATGTCCTGGGTCATGGGCTGCACACTAGTCCCCTGGGATGGCTGAGTCCTCTAGGCAGTGGGGCAGAGGAGCTTAGTGTGAAGTAAGTGCTCATCACTCTATATTTGCAGCCATTTGTCACCCTCTGTTTTACTTTTCTCCCGGCTGCATGTGCCTAGGATGAGGCAGGCAAGCCTATCAGTATCTTTCAGGGGCAGACTGAGGAGCTGTGGCTCATAAAAAACCTGCCCAGTGATCTACCTGGGTGGGACCCGCTGATACTCCTCCTCCTCACTCGATCAGTGCAGGAGAATCACTTTCCTCCTTCTCCACATGTTGAAAGGAATTGCACAGACCCTTCCTCGAGACCAACATCATGTCATCTCTACCTGAGAGGACTACTTTCCTCCCTGCTCCCACCCGCTACCCATGCAACATTCATTCCTTCTCTGCCCTCAGGAACCCTGGTTACATATCTGGGGTGACACCTGCCACATTCAGACAGGTGGGCTGCTCTGGGGACCTTGTGGAAGTCCTCATTTTTATTTAGTACCTGGGTCTAGCTCAGCGCCTGAGGCAGAAAGCATGCCCAGTGTATGTCTACTCAATAAATGAATGGCTAGATAAATAAATAACATTATTTGTGCACTTCCACATATAGTGGAAGATAGTTATAAACTCCATAAATATTTAAAATTGCTTTCCTCTTTATGGTTGTGATACTTGATGAGAATACATTCTAAATGTGTCTGTTAAATCTTTTTTATGTCCATGGGATTTTTTTTTTTTGGTCAAAGTTGATAAATTTTGAAAGAAGAAGCTGTGTCTTTTTAAAACTGAAGTTTTGTAAGGCAGTGGTTTGTTAATGTGTGTTCAGCAGAATACCAGTCCCCTACCGTGGTAAATTTGTTGAAGAAAAAGTAGTCTAAGGGCTGAATGAAGTTCAGGTTTCTCTACTGTGGGATGTCTCCGAGCTGTGATATGACAGTGCTGAGAAATATAAGAGAGAGTGATCTGTACACAGGGTATTTCTGCAATACCATTTTTGCTCTTACAACAGTGCAGAGGGCACAGTAGTCCTTGATATTTTGTTACTGATTATGGTTCGGTGCTTTGATCCAGGTCCTTGTGAAGCAAATGAGTGTTTCTATCTGTGACAAGGGCTCAATTTCACTGCCATCTTCATGAACACCACCTGTGCTCCACAACATTGTAAAGAAAATTTTAAGGGATTTAAAACATTACTTGTCATACCAAATTAACAGACTTCTCTGGTGGATTGTGCAACAGATGACTGTGGTTTTAGAAATAATCTGCCAGCCTTGGTAGCTCTGCAGTAACCTCCCAGGACTATTCCATAACTGCCATTGCTCTGCACGGTAATTACCGACTCTCTCCTTGGTAGATGCACCGATGTGTCTAGGAGTAATTGGTGGGGGAACTCCCACTTTTGAATTTACAAGAAGCAAACAACCGTGTATTCACCCGGAGAGTGTTATCAGGTATTCAAACTGTGCCGTGTAAAGGATTCTATCGATCATAGAACTAGGGGAAGAGCTTGAATTTTCACCTCGGTATTTTTCTCAATGGGTGAGAGGCTGACTCACTAGATTGATGGTGTAAAGATATCTGAGGTGGATATTTTGCTTCTTCTTGGGATTTCTTTCCCTCCTCGAAGTATGGAGCAGCAGTAAGTCTGATAATAGTTGGAATCTTTCACTGTCTTCAGATAGATCTGGTTGCTTGGTACCAGTGGCTGGAAAGCAGACAAAAATCTGGTCCAGCCCAAGTTCTCACCTGTGCCTTTGGTGTTTATCCTCCAGAGATCTCAGGGAACACAGAGGACATCCCTCTGGTGCGTTGGAGGCAGCAGTGGCTGGAAAATGGCACTTTACTTTTTCACATCCACCACCAAGATGGTGCCCCGAGTCTCCCTGGACAAGACCCAACCGAGGAACCCCAGCACGAGTCAGCAGAAGAAGAGCTGAGAATCCTCCACATCTCAGTCATGGTAAGGACAGTACCTCCATAGCCTTCAGGCCACGGGCAGCTACTGCTACTTTGACATTTTGAGTCTTGGTGACATAGATACAAGTCAGATTTTCATTTGTATAAAAAAGTGCCTGAGGTGGAATACTTATGAAGAAACAATTTTTATTATTCCCTGTTTCTAGAGAATTAAGGGCATGGCTCCTGTATCAGCTCAGTTCTGGTGAGGACCCTATGCACTGTATCACACCATGGCAGACAGCAGTGGTGAGAAAGAAATCACATCACCAATCAGGAAGGCGGAGAGCCTAGGGTCTCGGGTGCCTTCCCAGGTCATGCTTCTAATTGTCCTATGCCCGGGTTTTTAAGGCTTCTACACCACTGCTGAATAATGCCACCCTGGGACTCAAGCTTCCAATGCACAAACCTTGGGGGAAAAACAATATCCAAACCATAGCAATAACTGAAGGGTAGCTGGGATAATTACTGCTAATGGCTTATTGGAAGAAACAGTTAATGCTTCATTTTTAGACCAATTTTGAATGCTTGTGTCTGGTCATCTGAACAACTAATTTGAAAACAACAATGTGCGACATAACCACCATTGGTGAATTCCTACCAATTCTTGAATTATTGTCTAGTGAAACTCTGTATCATTTCTAATTTTTTTGTTTTTACTTTTGTTCACTGTAATGGTTTGATCAATCCGGCATTCTTACATCCGGTAATCTGAGCAACTTCGTTGAAGACAGTATGTAATATAACAACCACTGTTAGTTACTATCTTTTTTCTTCTGAATCCTTGCATCATTTTGATTGTTTCTGCTTTGCCTTGTTTTTGTTTATGTTGTGGATATTCTGGTATTGGCCTTTAGTATTATTATCTTTAAAATAAAAAATTCTGCTAGACTCAACACCATAATCTTCACTGATTGTGGTAATAAGTAAATCCATTTGTAGGATATATGTCCACTCTGCTGTAAGTTGCTGGGATTCTCCAACTCTCATCTCTAGGGTCACGCCCAGCTATGAAGTCGCTTTTACAAACCAGAGACAATGTGAGATGGGGCAATGAATTGTATTAGAAAGAAATTATTCAAGGGCGTTGAATAATTTACAGAACATCTTAGTTTCTCTTTCCCAAGGAGAGTTGGCTGCTATCAAGCCCTTCCTTTTTTCCCAGTCAGGAAAAATAAACCTACTAACTTTTCTTTCCACTTACAATAAAGATTTTGTCAATAGATATATTTTTCTCCCTCTAACCCAGTTTGGAAGCTTTACCATCTGCATCCTTTCTATTCAGAAATGTGAAATTTTAAGAAAATTAGAAGAGTCACTCTAAAAATTCTCAGAATTTGTGTTTCAGAATCTCCCTAGAAAGTAAATGCCACAGTGGTATGTAGAGGCTTTGTTTAGTTTTGTTTTGTTTACTAATGAATCCCTAGGACCTAGAAGAGTTCTTTCATATAGTTAGTGCTTAGCCAATATTTGTGGAATAAATGAACAGGTCTCCCAATGGAGAGAGAAGATATGTTTCATTCAGTATTTTATATATTCGTGTTATATTGGTTAATATTATTCACTCATAGAGTTGTCTGATAGCAAGTTGAGGCTTGATTGATTACCCACACTCTCCCATACAAATGAGAGGACATGGGCTATTTTGCTGTTAAGAAATTTAACACAGAACAAACCTATGTCTGGTCTAACTTAAATTCATCTTTTGTTTTGGTAGTCTTGCTATTTGTTTAATTATGTGTATGAAACTCAAGGAAAGTGAAAAAATGAAAGCATTTAAATATATTAAGGATTCATTATACAAAATTCATTTTTCCCCGGAAAAGTCTCCAATAAAATCTCAGAATGTGAGCATCCCAGCCTTTACTTTAATCAATGATCCCTAAATAACTGACGTGGTGGTTTACCTCTATGCACTTTGTTTACATTGCCTGATTCCAAAAGGAGTCCTTGAACAGCAAAAAGTAATCCTCAATGTCTAAGGAAGGCAGGCAGGTAAAGGAAATTACTATCCCTCAATTTACAAATTATTGGAGGTTAAGAAGGGGGAAACACAGTACTTAGGAATCTTTCATCAAAGGATAGATAGTGTCCCTCTCTGAGGGAGGCGATCTTCATTTTTCCTCACAGCTTCTTTTCTTTGGTAGAAGGGATACTGGGAATCAAACTCAGGACCTTGCACTTGCCAGGCAGGTGCTGCACCACTGAGCTAAATCCCTGGTCCCTACACCTCACAGTGTCTAAGAAGTGATAAGATCAGGCAGGTCAGCCAGACCAACCCAGAGACTAGATTATCTTCATACTTATAATATGATCTGATGAAAAGAAAGGTAAGTTGATTGATTTCCCACCAACCACCTCTTTCCATCCTCCATCAGTTGTAGTCATAGGTTTGTGGTTTGGTATTATGTATGTATTTGTTTATTTTTGGTCCATGACCATTTCAAAGAACCAGTCTCTGCCATACCACCACCAACAAGAATAAAAACTCATTTAAGGTGAACAAATGTATATAGAGATTCCCAAGGATGAATATTGGGTGTGACTGTGTTTGAAAGAAAGACTAAATATGGTGCTTAAGATAGGGACTATGAAAGATGATGTGTTTGGGGTGAGGGACTCATAGGGTCAAGATCTGTAGAAAGATAGTCTGAAATTTGCCCTAGTTTCTGCACCATCTCCTCGTGGCAGCAGAGACCCTACCATCTATCCTTAGAAGGAGATAATGAGATATTCTGGTTAGTTTTCCCAAGGATGCCTCTGTGTGTGTGTGTGTGTGTGTGTGTGTGTGTGTGTGTGTGTGTGTAAAAGCAAGAGTGTGGGCATATATGTTTTTGAGGGTGAGTGACTTTAATGATAGAAGTCTTGTCATGAAGGATGCCAAAGAATTTTTTTTTGGTTGGGCTGTGCTCTGAAAATACAGCAAACCCTATGAGAAAGCCTACATTACTAATGCTTCTTTATGAGATCCCTTGGGCAGGGATTAACAGACAATGGATGTTGAAGTGGAGAGAGAACAAGAGTCAGCCTTATATCTATCTTGGAGATACTTCCTTTATTTACCCCCGGTCACCCATGGCAGACCACCAGTGATGTTGTGTTGTCCAAATAAAAAAGAAAAGATCTATCCTTTGCCTCTATTTTAGTTTACTCTATCTAATTTTGAGCCAGACTGGAGAAAGCAGAAGCGAACATGACATAGTCAAAGGGGGAAGCTTTGTTTTCTCTTGTGTGATCTCTTGGATATAGACAAGGTGTTTTCCCAGAGTGGCCTTTGACCTCTGCCAAACAACAGGGATCTCAGGGTGAGCTGAACAAGCGTCTTCCCTCCCATCCTTGTCAAACAGTTTGGTTAGTGGAGCCCACTGTAGCCTGCCTACCCATCCCCCTCTCCTCCATTCCCATTCCACACAACACAGCCCTGCATGCTGCCTCTCCAGTCCTTAGGATTCTTGTCTAGAAACAGTTTCAAAGTCTGAAGTTGAGTATCTGCCCTTGGCTCAGAAATCAAGCCTGAGGGTATCCTGTTTGAAGATGTCATTCCTAGAGTCTCTGATGGTTTCTTCTTAAGAGACTCAGGGATTGGTAGGCTTTATTTGATTCACTTTATACCATATTCTTTGGAGGTAAAGTAAGCAGCTATTTGAGGAATCCAAAATGATAGCGTTATAGATGTCAGAAGACAGTAAAATCCCTTGACCGGTGACAGTGGTGGGCAGTGAAATACATGCAAGTGAAATCTTATCACCTAAATCATCTTCATTATGAAATAACAATAGCAGGGCTATTTTTCATTGACTTTAATGATTAGTATTGATGCAGTTTTCAGATTGGAATCAAAATAGCATAATTTGGAAAAAAAGTTAAGGTTATTAATAGAACATGAATATGTCCAATCTTTTCTTCCTTGCTAAGAAAATGTATATTTCAAAGCTTAATGGGTGATGCTAAATAGTTCCAATTTGTGCAGGGAGAGTTAATGATTCTGTGAAAACCTTAAAGTTTACATTTCTCTCATTTTTGTATTTATACTTTTCTCATTTATATTGTCTTAATGCAAGGATCACTGTTCATTTTTATATTTTATATTGATGATTTTTTGAACACAATTATAAGTAATGATAGAATGAAAAATAAAGGGAAACATTTTTTGTATCCTTATGACATTGTATGAATGAAAATTTGCAAGTCTTCTCATACACTGCGCGCAGTTTAAATCTGTCATCAGCAAAATCATGAGCTTGCAGAAAACCAATATCCCAGCTGGGAGGTTGGCAATTTAAAACTTTGAAAACGCTGTTGCTTTTTTTTTCAAACTTTTCAATCACATTCTAAAATTTCTGAATTATTTTTTCCAGAGGTACCTTTTCTCCCTTGCACAGAGTAATTGGATTTCCCGTCTGAAATCTTAACGTTATTGCTGTGAGGGTCAAATGATGCATTTTAACCTCCTGCATGATTCAAATTTGGCTTGAGAGATTTATTTCAAATTTTCCAAGATAATTGACATTTAGAACCATGAAAGTATACAGAGATACTATTTTTGAAACTCTTGAACAAGTGAAAGCAGAATTGGTGAATTAGAACTAAGTGTGACCTTAAACCAAAAGTTAAGAATTTCTCCAGTGGTAACACAAATTGTCTACTCCATGGAAGACAAGATTTTAACACACTTTTGCAACAGATATTCATATAATAAGGATCCGTATTGTACTTTTCTAATTTACTGTATACTGTAAATTTTTCTTTTCTCTACAGTAGGTAAAAGAATTTAATGGTGCATGAAAGAATATATTATTTAGATATTTTACTTCTGTAGTTAAAGATAACAGTGTTAATAGATTTCCTGTATGTAAATAAATTGGTTAAATTATGTTTTTCAGCAAGTAGACCTTCAAAACTGTCTGTTATCTATCTGTCTGTCTGTCTGTCTGTCTATCCTTTTTTAGTTGTAGCAGTAACTTCCAATGGTAAAGTCTTTGTGGTTTAGCTTTTGTAGGCACATTTCACACTTGTGGGGCATAATATCTTTGGGCATCTGTGTTCTCATAAGAATTTGTAAGCAAAACCCATCAGGAAACCCTGGGTTCTGCCCCGGACAACCAGTCCAGCTAAGGAACCCCACTGGTCAGCACCTATAGGTTTCTGTGGCCTTTGCAATTGGCATTAGATACCTTTGCTCAGACTCTGCTTCTGCAGCTCCGGGGAGCTCTGTGTACAGCGTTCTCTCTTCAGAGATACAATGTAGAGAACAAAGTTGTGAGGACGAAAGAGGCTGCAGGTGCTCTTACAGAGTCCCAGCGTCCAGAAAATAGGATGGATAGGGGATCTAGGGAAGTTCCACTCTGGAGGAGTAACATTTGGGGCTTAGTTAGTACAAAGTCCATAAACCACACCTGTGAGCCTCTCTAGGGCCATGTTGTCAGGACTGCGTGACAACGTTGTGCCCACGTCCCCATGCTTGCTTTATTGTTCCATTCAAGTTCAGTCCAACTGCCTTGGAGCTGTGCTTCATTTCCCTCCTGCAGCACAGTCTCTTCTAGGGTGGAGGAGAGCAGTTTCCAGCATGGCAATCTCTGCATGTCATCAGAACCATCAGGTATTTATTAAGTGTCCAGGGGCGAGAGAGAGAGAGAGAGATGCGAGTGGGGCTAGATGCTTATTCTATCAGCACCTTTTGCCTTCAGCAAATCTGTTACAAAAATTCATTAGCAAATTCATTAATCAGGGTCACTTTTGCAGGTTTATGGTCAACTGCTATTATTTGTTTCATCTAACTTAGGAAGCTCTAATTTATCAGGACCAGTCTTTCTGATCTTCAGGAAATAAATGGGAACACTTAGGCAAGAACAAAACAATGCAGTATGAAATAGACCAATAAGTCAGAAAGGACAAAAGGAAGACCTTTCTTGATTCATTTGAGGAAGACTCTGTTAGTCATTCAAACTATTTATCATGAGACTGGACTGACTTACTGGTTAGACTGCTCACCTGCCACCACTGTCATTGGGTACCTTGCCTGCCATTAGGAAAATGATGTCATTCCTAAAAGAATCAGCAAGATCCCAAACAACAAAACCTCTTTGTTCTGTTTGTCTGAAAGACCGATGTGTAAAATTCTCATGATCCAAAGTCCATGTCAAAGCTATTTCCAGAGCCAAATAAGACTTGGCTTGCAAATCTCCCACCTCGGATACCAAGGGACAGCTCTGGCCAGGGTCTGTCTCTTGCCAGGATGCATCAGGCATGGATATCTGTCAGTCTCTTATACTCTTCTGTTGCTCTTCTATTTGGTTCTTGTTTGGTGCCTTTCTGTATTCCTGCAAAGTGAGATGTAGGCTGTAGTGGAAAGATAGCCTTGATTTAGAGCTGGAAGAGTGGGTTTCTGGTCCTGGCTTTGCCATTTCAGATCATGTTCTCACCTTTTGGTAAACTTCATTATCTCATCTGTAAAATGAATGCATTCATTATATTTTTTTGTTTTTTTTTTTTAGTTTCAGAGTATAGATCCTCATAGCCTCTGTCAATCATGGTGTTTTAGTAGAGAAATGCATATGAAGATAAAGGAAACAGCACTGTTCTAACTTAGAAAAAAATCCCAAGAACATGTTTTCTAGAAGAGTGGAACTGCAAAGCTGTTCAAGACCCATGTTATGGAAGTTTGTGGCTTGGCTCTTTCACATCTGCTTCCATTGCTCCTGTTGCTAGGAGTGAGCTGCTCTGTCATGCCTACTCTGTGAACTTGGCTACATTTTGATGCGTCTGCATTTTTTAAGTTCCTTTTATTCAAAAGGTCAACTTGATTATGATCCCTCCTGACTTCTGTTAGTGTCGGTGTTTCCAGGTTTTCATTGCTGTTAAATCCATTATCCTCCCCTTCTTTAATTGTAACTATAGGAAAGAAGCTAATGTGTCTAGCTACTTGCCAGATCTCCTGTTTTGTTCAAAACTTTTCATATCACATTATCCCACAGATGCATGTCACCCTAACCTTCTCTGGTTGGCTGCCGGTGTGGGACTCATGCAACTCATCCCTGCTCTTGGCATAAATTGTTACTATTTCCTTTAGCAGATGGTAAAAAACAATGCTTCTATGATTTCTTTCTACAGTGCAGTAGGCACACTGAGACCTAACTGGCAGTGATGCCAAGAGAGTCGAAAGGTCACACTGCCACATCATCGTCATCGTCATGGTCGTCACCATCGTCATTATCACCGCATCGTCACACTAACAAAGCTTGAAAATTGTTTTACGTTTTTATGTGTCAGGCACTGTTCTGAGTGCTCCAATACATATTAGCTTATTTTTATTATCATCTCAGAGCTATAACACAGGATTTGTTATTGTGACATTTTACAGATGAGGATACTCAAGGCCAGACAGGCTAAGTGACTTACCCAAACTTAAACAGTGATTAGTTTGCAAAGTCAAAACTGAATTTGAGATAGTCAGCATAATCTCGACTCTGTACTTGGAGAAGCACTCAACTTCCCTCTGGCCATCAGTGAGTAATCAGTATTTATTTATTACTTATTTCAGATTTTGTTATTTTCTTGACTTTTGTCTATGGAGACATTTCTGCCATTATTACTTCAACAGTCATAACTCTATGAGCACTAGGACCCACAACCACAGTGGAACACAGATCTGTCTCTCTGTGGCTCCTCCAGCCAGCTCGCCCCAGAAGCTCAGATTCTGTTCAGCTCTGCTAAACCCACCTGCTAACCTTGGCTTCTGCCATCTCTCCTCACAGCTGGCAGTGGGCTGTTGGCAGGGAAGGGAAGAGCGTAGTTGGGAATTCCAACACTAAATTTGTAAAAGTCACGGAACAATAAACTTAGCCTTCCTCGTGTATACACTTCAACACTTTTGCAGAGAATTTTTAGAAACTAGAAAAGTATTTTAAAAGCACTACTGACCTATCATTGATTTAAAAGAACCACTGACTTATTCATTTAGGTATTGAGTCTTTTATTTAACAGTATTTTTTAGGCTGAAGATTCTTTTAGATACTAAGTAGATAGAAAGTTAATATGACATGATTCTGCTTTTATAGAGCATTTAATGCATTTATTAGTATTTTAACATTTGAGGACAGCTCTTGACAAAGCTAAGAGCCAAGCAGAGAGTGTCTATCTTCTTTTCCATTTCCTTCCATTCTTCTCATCTTCTTTACAAGTGTGTTATTCTCTTCCCTGAAGTTTGGAGAAGCCTTAAGCTCCCTACTTTTTTTTCAGACAGCAAGGAAAATAGCAAAGGGGTCAAATTTTTACAACAATACTGATATCTTTCTAACAATGTCAGGTCATACTTTGTTCAGCAATTTGACTGAAAGAAGCCAACAGTTTAAAGTATTTAGCTTCCCCAAATCCTAGACAATCCTTTTAAAAACCAGAGTCATTTGTGGGGTTTCAAAACAATACTCAAAATAGATAACCTTCATATAATATAGCTATCCCTTACTAAGCTCTTGTACCCTGACCCTATGTGCAGTTGTATTTATGTTTAACACCCATCATCTCCATAACAACCTTATACAATGTGTTATTTCCCCCAGTTTTCTGACGTGAATACTGAGACAAGATTTGGGGAAAGTAAAGCTTATGGCAAGGTCACATAGGCCATGAGAGTGATACCATGATTCAAGGCAAATATGTATGACTCCAGACTTGACTGTGGCACAGTTCTCTTTGGTGGCTACATCAAAATTGTATAATCTCTTCAGGATATGGAGTCCTTTTATTCTTTAGCTGGCAGAGCATAAATCCTTCTCCTGATAAAGATTAGGACAGCACATAGAGAACCACATGGAAATAGCATAAAATGCTATCATGGTGTGGTCCCTGAGCTATTTCAACAGGTGACTCAGAGCAACAAGATCAAGCATCCTAAAGATTCCTGGGGTTTGCTTTGAGCAAAGAGTGGGCACTGAGAAACCAGTGAAGACTATAGGTTCTATGATGCTAGTGACTGTAGTTTACTGTGAGTATTTGCCGTCAAAAGGATCGATTTAAAGCATAGCTCTACAAGTGATTAGGGCTTTTTAAATTGATTTTATACAAATTGCTTAATCTCTTGAAACTGACTTTCCTTATCCACGAAATGGGCACACTAATGGATCCTACTTCACTGTGCCATTTTAAATGATTAAGTAAAATGATGCTTATAAAGCACTTCCTACAGTACAGGGCCCAGGGGAAGTGTCCAATAAATATTAGCTAGGTAATCTCTTGGGTTGTCATGCAAGCTGCCTGTAACAAATCTGCATGCAGTGTGTTGCCCAGGAGCCAGTGACCTCAGGGATCCAGAAAAGCAGCTGGGATCATAGCAACTTCTTACAGAAGTCCTTCAGGAGTTGTGCTTAGGGAAAAGACCAAGGCAATTAGGGGCCTCAGGAGAGCAGAATAGGCCCATTACAAACTATGGGATACAGTCATACACATCCAGGGCATTGTTAGACCTCTTCTGATTCATTGTTTACAGTGTTTCCTAGCAAGGATTCTATGGTTTTGAATGATAATCCCAGCTATGTATGACTTTTCTGGAAGAACTTCACTGATTTATTTATTAGTCAAACCAATTGATGTCATTATGGGCATCCTTTACTACCCAGGTCTCTGTGGGTACCGAGATTGTTGTTTTCCACATTGACAACAATGAAATGCTCATCATCAACAGTGGAGGAAAAACTTACAAGATATGGATTCCTGGTGCTGTTATCTTTCCTGTAGATCATACTAATTTTGCCTCATGTCCTGCCTATCTTTGAAGTTCTGAGGTTGCCTTTAAATCTTATCTCAGACCCACATTCTTGGGTCCTGGCAGGAGACTGATTAGGCTTGTGTATCATAGATGTAGGATACTGAGAGAACCCTAGCATGGACAGTGACCAGCAATGTCTAATCCGGGGGCAAGGGGCCAGATGGTAAGCACCTTCATCTTGCTAGGCCACACAAGCTGTGTTTTAACTACTCAACGCCTGTCAAGGCAATGCTCAGACAAGCATACACAATATACCAATGAATGGGTGTATGTGTATTTAAATAAAACTTTATTTATAAAAATGAGCAGTGGGCCACATCTGAATGGGATGCCATAGTCTGTGGATCCTAATCTAGTACAGTCTCCACATTTTGTCTTTGGAGCCTAAACAGAGTCTAAAATCCAACAATTTTGGAAAAGTGTGAGATTGTATTTGCAGTGATAAAAGAGTAACTTGCTGGTTCAGTCAGACCCCCATAGATTGATTATAATTGTCACTTAAGGCAAGCATTGAGAGAGATTGTTCCTACTAGAAATTGAAGGCATGTGGTATTCACCAACTCAGGTGAAATCCAAGCACGTTAGCCTCTCCTGAGAGGTATTGATGGGTTTAGCGAAGACAGATGTTGATGAAAACAACCTGGTGCTTAGATTTGACAAGAGGAGCATAAATGAGATCCTTATTAGCAAATATGTTATTTTTCCTCCCTGGAAGGCTGATGCCTCTTGCTTGGTCTCAATTTTGATGCGCACAGTAGACTTTTATGAAATGCCAGCTTATGTTAAAACGTTGCCTTGTAATGAAATATCCAATATAAGTATACAAGAATGAAAGCAGAATCAAGCTTCCAAGCATGATGTCATGACATAGTTGGTCTGTGTGGGGACTGATACATGGTGTTTTAAGAGGTGGTGGTGGCTCTCAGCCTTATCAATGCAGCTCAAGGTGGACAGGACATTTTTAGACCGGGCCTTATAAAATCAGCTGCGACACTTTAGTGTAGTATCTGCTAAAAATCATTAAATACTTGCCTATGTGAGATGCTGATGTCAGTGGCCATCCCTGAGGTTGCAGAGGGGTCTCGAGGTAAGTCTGAAAAATTCAGGTGTTTTTTGCTGTAGTCTGTTTGTGACTGTTTTCCTCTCGATGGTTGAATGAATACCCATGCTCACAAACATCTGTGGAGAAGTCAAGTAGCCTTCGAACTTGGGGAGAATCAGATGTGGGTTTATTGATGTGTCATGCTGTGACTGACTGCAGTGAACGCCCCACTAGGTGGTATCTGAGACCTTCTGTGCTCTAGCTCCGAACCCCTTTAGCTGGGTTTGGTATGTCTGCTTAATGTGGCCTGTGATGGGAATACTGCCGCCCCAATACCCTGGGGTTATATGGGAGATTCATACGGGAGATCATAATCCAGATGCTTATTGAAGGATTCAACTTTCATGTCCTTCTGTCCCATGCTTTGACTGAAGAAGAAGGTGGGAGAGCTTTGGGACTAGGGCATGTAATCATTTGGGGTCTGTTAGAGTGACCATGTCCGAATCTGGTGTTAGTGGACTCAAGACATGTTATGTTTTGAGATAATCCATAACACAGATCGAAGTTAAAAGGTCTGCATCATGCAAGTGCCTTTAAGGCATTCTTTTTTTCCTTGTATTTCTGGTCTCTAAATGTCTTGGAGTGTATGCATTCAAGTCACTGTTACTCTTCAGCTTTTGGCTGGCTGTGTCGGTGCCTCACCCCAGCAAGGCTCCAGGCGTCTCCTACTAGTAGAGGCTGGGGTGGGTCTAAAGAGATGACTGGGACACTGGGAGGACCAGAGTCAACCCAAATCAAGGGACACTGAGCCAAACTTTCAGCAAATCCAGGCATCTGCAGAGACGTCTCACTATAACACATAAAGGGCTATTAGCCACCAGGTTCCTTGCAAAAGACCAGCCAGTGGTCAGTGGGAGATGCTCTGTGACTCAGAGCCCTGCACCAGGGACCTCCAACCTCCCCAAGGCACACTCACAGTCCTTAGGCTTCCCCTTGCGTGGGGAAGAAGCAATACCAACAGGTCCCAGCCCGGCTCTGCTTGTGACACCGTCGTGGAATGGCATCAGCCTAGAACTCGGCTGTACTCACACAGACTGCATTACCCCTCCCTGTCCTCTGCTGTGACTAGAGCTCATCCAGGGAGACAAGCAGACAGAGGTTGGAATTAGACCACTGAAACAGAAGTCAGGAAGCTTTTAATTATGTTCCTCTTCTCCTCAAAACCTGTGAAACTTCAGGCAAGGCCCGTGACCTTCCTGGGTATCAGCTTTCTTATTTGAAAGTGAGCAGCTTCACTGAGAAAACTATTCTCAAAACTTTGGGGATTCATGGGGATATTTTTGCCATATTTTAATACAATCTGTATTAATGTTTTCTGAATATTTTTTATTTAAATTGCCTCTTAGAGCTTAAGCTTTTTCCAGTTTTATCTAGGATGAGTACACCAATAAACTGTGGATTTGGTGTTATAGTGAATTACTTCAACTCAGGTTCAGACAAGTAATCTTTTATAAAAATAAATGGTAAAATAAAAATGTTACACACCTTCATCGGCCCTTGGCATGCCACATGCCATGAGCATGTAGCTGGGCTGTGTCCTTTGCCTTGGGAATACCCAGCTGCATGACCTTGCAAGTGACCTCGGGCTATCACATTCTAGAAGTGTGAAAGTGAAGGACATGTGGGACACTAGCAATCCCAGGTTGACACACTGGAAAGTAATAGAGAAACTTTCTTCCATTCCCTGCAGCAAGGCTGCTTTTCTTTTTCCATTTATGGATGTGAAATGATGGTCTGTGGGGAAAATGATGGCCTTGTGTGGCTATAGTTTGAAAGGAGTAGAAAATGTTCTTAAGTAGGCAGCCTTCACTCTCCACTGTGGACCACTGGCTGGTCCTTTGCAAGGAACTTGGTGACTAATAGCCCTTTATGTGTGATAGTGAGACCTCTCTGCAGATTGGATTTGCTGAACTTTTGGCTCAGTGTCCCTTGATTTTGGTTGACTCTGGTCCTCCCAGTGTCCCAGTCATCTCTCTAGACCCACCCCAGCCTCTACTAGCAGGAGATGCCAGGGTCAGCCTCAGAATAGAGTGGCCTCAGGACCACCTAAAAGAGCAGGCTTTGAAAAGCGCCTCCAGCCTCCAGCTGTGGGGAGGTCTTGGTAAAGGGAAATCTCCCAGAATCATCACTCAAAGGCCTTGAGTACTCTAAAAAGAGGGTATTCATCTTCCTGTCCATAAAGAGTTGGATGAAGCCAGAGACAGTGGTCCTGGCCAGCTCACCTACCATTTCCTCCTCAGGGCAGTGCCTGCTGCTGTTGCCCTGTGCGCTCTGCTCCGTGGACAGCAGCTATATCTTCAAGTGGGGCAGAATTCTGCTTAGGAGGAAAATTCCTAAGAGGGTAGCACCCTTGGCTTAGCTGGGACCTGCAGGGCACCTCTGAGACTCCCATTCTGTGCAGGCCATGCTGGTCCTTAGGACACCTTCTGGAGGATGAAGGCAAGGGTGGCCAGTCCAGCATTTCCATCAGCAGTGGGAGGTTCCTCTTGAAGTGACTGAAGACTTTTAGGGTCCTTTCCTCAACCCCCTCCCTCCTCCCTCTCTGACTATTGTCCTTTGCAAGTTCCTTTGCCTCTCTGATCAAGTTTGATACCTATGTTTATGTTCACCTGGTTTCATCTAAATACTGCTCTGCCTGGCTAATATCACTGCACATCAGAAGGATTTCACAGAAGGATCAATCTAAAGGAGAAAGATAGTTATTTCAACTTGAACCTTTTGGTTATACTCTCTGTTTTCGGGGTAACATCACTTCTTCCTATTCTTTTTAAAATTTGCCTACCCCCATGACTTCTTCTAGGAAAGTATTATTAACCCCCCTCCCTCTGGGCTGGGTTAAATGGCACTGGGCAAAGCCTGGCCCATAGCTCTTCACTGTCCTAATCTGTGCATGAGCACACCTCCCCTGAGAGGCCCCTCCCTGCTGGGAGGGATTACGCGTCTCTGTATCCTAGTGGAGGGCCTCACCTTTTGCTAAGAGGCCAAAAGCGATCCTGAGAATGAACAAAAGAGCCCCGTGAGGAAGGCTGAGCAAGTCTGTGGCACCGCTGAAACTGGGAGCAGGTGACAAGTCCGTGTGCTTCCCCTGCCACGCAGAACCTTCGGAGGAGTGGGCAGCTCTGGGCTCCTTTATGGGTGCCCGGCGCCATCTGCCCTCTAAACCTGCACTGCTCCCTCTTTTCCCTTAGAACCCCAGGGAAAGACTGTCACTCCCATCAGAAGTCAGTCACAGGGCTATCTCTGCCCCACAGTATTACATACAACATGTTATAAATTATATCACTATATAAATAAGTATAATTTTAAAGTTAAATTAATTATGTGAGTAATTGATTTATACACAATTGTATCAAAACATTTTAAATATGATAAAAATCCCTGTGAGAGATTCTCAGAGCAAGCACTGCAACCCTGAGTATTACAAGGCACGGTAGCAGCCCTGGGGTGAGACCCACAGTGTTACACAATGAAGGGAACCGTGCCTGGCCCAGCCTTCTCGGTAGCATCCGCAGCGACATTTTTTTTCCTGTCTTTGGTGGCTGCTTTCACACTTCTGCAGTTCACAGTCAGTGTCATGATACCTGGTATGTCCCCATCAATTGCTAAGATGCGGCAAGTGCATCTGATACAATAGGTAAAGTGCTAGAATTTGTGACTGACTTCCTTTTTCCCATTAGTGTGAAGTCGGAGCTACACATGACCTATAACAAGGTCATTCCCACTCAGCTCGCCTGCTGACACGCTTTCTAGACAGAGAGAGGGAGAAAAGGAGCGGGTGTGGGAGTACACTGACCCTTCACTGTGGCTGTGGGTCTGCCCAGTCTGTAGCCCTCCTCTGTCATGGTGTGGTGGCAGAGAAAATCATTGGTCCTGACAGTATTCCTCCCCCTCTCTGAAAATGAAATTTACTTTTCCCAGTCATAGTACAGAGTCCATAGAACTCTCTCACCCTACCTGCAGTCCCTTTACAGAAACAGAAATGCAAGTGTAAATAAGTGGGCCTACCTACAATGCATAAATTAATAAAAATGAGAAGTACAACTTTAGATTTAAGAGAAAGTGGCTTTTTATTTTTTACACCATTTGCTTTGTACCACCTGTGGAACAGCTCTGCCTGTCATTAGGTCCTAAAGAGATGTTTAAGAACTTGATGGCAAATTCCTATGACCTCTTTCATGATGAGACTTAATTTACACAGAGCTCTGTGGAGCAGGGCAGGAATAATTAGATCCGAGTACAGGTCAGTTAATCTTACTAGGAAAAAGTGTTTCCATTTAACTGAACCTCCAGCCACGTCACAATTGTTTGCACCCAAAAGTAGGAGCAACGGTGAGCTTGGCTAAAGATAAGCCATTGGGCTCTCTGAAAACACAGCTAAATTCTCCAGATGGTGGATCTACAGCATGCACCTGCTGTTTGAACATCCTTGTAGGTAAGGAAACGGTCACCTTCTTGTGGCTAGCTTCTTCCCAGAAGGACTCTGCAGCTGCCACGCAGCCTCTCAGAGCCAGTCCGGGACTGGCTAGGAAGAATGAAGTCAGACTTCCAGATGAACTGGTAAACAGTATGAGAGTAATACTATTTGTGCTTTATCACTCTTTCTGAGCCAGCAGGACATGCCTCTCCCCATAACTAAGTTGTGCCAGCCCTGTGCTGGGCACTTTGCTAAGGCAGAGGCTGTGGAAGATATTTAAAGCGTGGTGTCTGCCTGCAAGTATAGTTATAACCATAACTATATGGTTACTACACCAGAATTAGGATTAAGGACCAATGAAGGAACACTTGTATAGGGCTCAGGAGTTGGAAGAGGATGTGTAGGTATTCTTACTTTGGAGTAAATAAAGTACGTTTCTGGAGGGGGAGGGACTTATGCTGTGAGTTAAATATGCAGAAAGGTTTAGATAGCACAGATGAAGAGGGAGGTGTCAAGGGAGGGAACCAGCAGAGGCTCAGAAGTGGGTGTAGACCAGCCCTGCTATCCCGTACCCTCCCTCTTCTTCTCTACCCCTTACAATTGAACAGAATGTGTTAAAAGTAAGAAATCACAGCAATTAAAAAGCAGACAAATGACATTTTGTGAACATTAGATCTGAGTTAATTCACGATGATGGTGTACTGGTAGGTGATGGCCCTTGCTGGGTCAGGAAGCATGCCAGCCCCAGCTATAGAATTACAGAACTGGCTGGGAAGAGGCTGTCTGCTTCATTGGTTGCCTTGGAAGTAAGAGCCTCAGACCACTTTTGTATCATGTGAGTGTCTCCGGCTGGACCGTTCTGACCCATGGATTCATTTTGTGTGATTGAACTATTGATGAGTAAATTAAATCTGACAAATTCTAGCAGAGTTGAATATTTTGTGCCTTTTCACGGTGGTGTTGGTGAGGAGCAGAGCTGGGTCTCAGCTTCCAGCTTCCCTTTGCCGTGGCCCATCTTTGGCTGGCGAGCACTGGGCCTGTGACCAAGGTCCTGGTGTATGTAACCAGCACCTGGCTGGAGCAAAACCAGCCATGGTCAGCCAGTGAAGAAATCAGGCCTCTGCAACAGGCTTTCTACCTCACTTTGCCACTTGCCTCGAAAGCCAAGTACAAGAGAGGAAGTCTGAAAAACCAAGAGAGCAAAGCTGACTGCATGTGGTGTGGCTGGGTGGGTTTTTTCAGGAGGGAGGAGGTAGAACAGGGCAGTTGGGAACTTTTTGTTGTTGTTCTAAATTAATGATGGGAAGGATTTGAAGACTTGTGTGATGGCTTTGCCAGCAAAAATGTAATTAGCTGAAGACAATATGCTGCTGATGTTGGAGCTGGTGGCTTAACGAAGCCAGCCCTAATGAGAATGTCAGGATCTCACTCAGAGATTGCCTTCCCAAGCCAGGCCTCTTCTCCAGATTTGTTGCTTGATTACTTCCAGAGAAAAATTGGATTTAATAATTTTTAAGAAGGACAAGCAAGCACTTAGTGTATGGCCCAAGAGAAGAGTGTCAGGTTCTATCAGTCTCTCCACTCCCTCCCCTCGTTGATGCTAGACAGGGCCTGCTAGCAAGGAGTGTGAGGCTTGGGAAAGATCTTGGCGCATAATGCTCTGATCGTGCTTGTACGTCAGCATCTCTCCTGAGTCCTTAGCTCCCTCGCTTGTTCACTTACATAGTTCCTTGGCTCTGCTGAGTGTTTTGCTTGCATGCCAAGGGCAAGCCACAGCTGGAGCACTGTAAGGTATTGGACCACAGATACACATTGTTCTCCTTGGAGACTGGATTAAAATTTTGGCCTCAAGATTAAAATTTTGAGTGTTATGTGGCAAACCAAGTTACCAGCTGGAGGACCTTTAGGAGCAAAATGCAACATAAAAGAATTTTGTTGACTTCTGTATTTGACCAGCACTGAATAACTCATGCTAGGAATGACGATCATCATCCTTTGGGTGCTAATGCAAAATGTGACCCACAGTTTCTCCTTTGGTCAGAGATTTTTTTGAGTGACTTGACTGTAGTGTATTTTCTAGTTTCCCTGAGAACATTCAGGTACAACATTTTCTCCCCAGTTTTCTTCTATGGTGTAGTTATATTGTGGGAAATTCCTACTATTCCACTGAGGTCTTCAATTGCAGAACAAGCACTTACACACAGCAAGAGACCCAAGTTTGTGTAAATGTGCAGGCAGTTCTCAAGGAAGTGGTTGAGTATCTGTAACCTTGGACATGATAATTGTTGACTGCATTTCAGAAAACATCTACCCACGAACTGGTATTCCCATAGATTTTCTATGTCCAAGTGAAAACCTGACAAATATGGCCATCTTTGGGACAATCAAATTGTCACTTAAGTCACTTATTTAGCCAATGTAGTGATCAAGCATATTGCAGAAGATGGGATCCATTTGGGTAAGCAGTGTAGACAGTATTATTGTAGATATTATGGGAACCTCACTTACATAACCTCAAAGTTTAGATGTAAAAACCAAACTGTTCAGAGTTTAGAGAACCTGAGAAATTAGATAATTAGGCCCATGCTACAATGACGGGCCCACTCAAGATCTTATAGCTGCCTTACTAAGATCCACAGTTGAGCTTTGATTTGATTTCATAACTACACAAACCTGTACAAGTTAATCAACTTCTCTGGTCTTCTGTTTTCTCACCTAAAAATGGAAATGGTAATTTTTATTACTTATATTTGTTGGTAGGATTAAAGAAATAATGAATGCAATCTACCAGGTGTGTCTGACACATGGAGAACACTTAACAAACAGTCATTACCATTAATTTTTCTTCTCCAGCATACCATTCCAGTGTGCTACAGGAATAAAGCACTGTATTCACAGAATAACAAAAGAGGGCAGAGATTCAGAGAGGAGCTAAGCACATATAGTGAGATTGTTACTAGAAGCTGAGAAATGCTTAATTCTTTCTAGTGGTTTGTGAGGTTGAAAGCTTCCCAGAACTAATCAAGTTGAGTTCTTACTTCTCCCAGAAGAAGGACTGTGCCATTGGAGGTTCTCCTGTCAGAAAGAAGGGGCGCAGGCTCCCAGCATACTCGACTAGGCTCTGAAACACCAGAGTTCTTGACAATCATGATGACCAAATTGTACCTTCTATGAGCGACAGGAATAAGATCAAGGCCATTTCTTCATATGAAAGGTCTTCCACCTACCTGCTGACTAGCAGCCATCTCTGAATAACACAGCTTTTTAGGACTCATCTTTTTTTTTTTTACTGCAATTTTAAAATCTTTTAATTTTTTTTTTTTATTTTATGAGACTGATGTGCTGCCTACTGCGCTAAGGAGGCATGTAATATTTTTTTTTACTTTAAAGAGAAAAAAACAATAGCAAAATAACAACGATGACAAAAACAAAACAACACAAAAACCATAAAAAACAATCAGAATGTTAAAACAAGATGACAGGAAATTAACAATGGCTGTTGTATTACATATTGTTATCATCAATGAAAGTTACTCAGATTACCAGATGTAAGAATGCAAGATTGATCACACAATTAAAGAGAATAAAAAACGATTAAAAAATTAGAAATGATACAGAGCTTCATTAAACAAGATAGTAGGAATTCAACAATAGTTGTTATATAGCATATTGTCTTCAAATTCGTTTTTCAGATTACCAGACATATATCTTTTAAATCTTCACTGGTTCAGATAGCAATACTGAAGAATATGTATTAAATTTAAAGAAATCTTGACACTTTAAGTTTCTCCCCTTCCATTTCCAACTATGTTAAAGGCTGTGTTCCTCGGAATGCAATAGGATCCTCACATGTATCTGTTATAAAGTCTGCCTTGGTAATTGCTCCTAATGTTGTTGATTTTAAGCTGCTCAGCCCCAGCTGATGCACACAGAGCTCTCAGCTCTCAGAGACCTCTTTTCCTTTTGAGCTGGGTTCGCTAACTTTGGAGGAGATGAGAGGAAGAGGGGTTTAGTAGTTCCGTTTGATTAGACAGAAAGAAGGGTAAAATCTAACAGTCATTAGCATATACTGTACCCGCTGTTTCTTCTGTTATTTGTTCAATAATTCCCTTAATGTTTGGTCCTAATGGAGCAGATTATTATTATTATTTTATTTCATCAAGATAACCTACTGCATGAGAACAAAGAGGAAAAAGGGAAAGAATGTGGCCAAGAATAGGCATTGAGCATTATCCAGCTGGAGATATTTATTTATTGACTTCATGCCTGACTAGAGAAGGTTTGAAGCGCTGGTGAACACAGCTGAGGGAGGGAGCCTGTCTCATGCAGCTCTGCCCAGGAGTTGCTGAAACAGCAACCTGGAGTGCTTCTGCTTCGGTGTGGACCTTTTATCTCTCAGTCTGCCTGTCATGCATAATACACACATTTGTGCATGTGTGTGCACACATGTAACCGCTAAAGCTAGCTTTGCAGCACATAGGGTTGGGCTTCCATCCATGACATGTGACTAGAAAGCACCATCTCTCAGAAAATTGTTCAATTTGCATCCGGAGGGATATAAGAAGTCCAGCTCTGCTCCCATAGTCTGATTGCTCTCTGTTCTCCCAGTCTGCATAGATCTAGGCCAGTCTTTGGAATGAACAGGTCCACTGAAGGAGCCAGGGACCTTAAAACTCAGCCACGGCAGGCTGCCTCTCTGTCACCCGCTTTACTCAGCACCCTCAGCCTTAGCATTCTCATTAAGGCAAATGACAGGTAACTGATCAGAGAGCTCAGAGTGGTTTATGAACAAATGCACTCCCTTGTGTCCGCTTTGGGACAGCAAAGTCAAGGGTCTGAGGCAAGAAATATCTCAAGAACTAAAAAAGCAACTCTATAAAAAGAACCTGAAGGAGGACGACTTGAAATAGCCTGGGCTGACTCTAGTGCACTGGCCTCCAGTTACTGTCCCTGTCGGCTCCAGGATCTCATTAAATGAAACTCCTGAGTCTCATAAAGAAATTGAAGACTTCAAACTTCTCAGCTTAAAGGAGGAAGATGATGATCAACACTAGTGATATTAAAACTTTTAGGCCTAGGAGAGGCAAAAGCAAATCAGATAAGTAAATGAGATGGTATGAAGTTGTGTTTCTTCTGAGAAGAATGTGCTCACAGCCTCATTAGGCTGGAAGGTCCTTCAGATATCAACTTGCTTACCTGGAAGGCTCTCCATCTTAGACTTTTGCTTGTTCATGGAGGGCTGCCCATTCCCTATCATTGCCTAGCAAAATGGCATTTTAATGGGAGTGAATCTTAGGGACCATCACATTTCTTTCCTTAACCTTGGGTGCTTGGGACTTTGAGCATCTTGAGGCAGAGGAAGCATATCCTGGCGAGGGGTTCACCAGGCAGGCCAGGGCCATCCCCTGCCAGTGAGGTATATAATTCACATGGGAAGTCTCAGAAGACATATTGAGACCTCTTAATTAACATGGCAGCCCATGGCAACTGGAAAGCCTCGCCACAAGATTAAAGACTTTAGTAAACTCCCCAGAGAAGGTAATGTCCCTAATAATTTATGAATTGAACTTGCTACTTAATATGCTGGAAGCATTTCCCTTGTCTTCCATTTGGGAAGGAGATGGGCAGGGAGTAATGGGTTTCTGCTCACCAGCCACCACAGCAAAGAGAATCTGTCAGAGAAGATAACCAAGGGGTTGTCTCCTTAGTTTGGGCAACTTCCTCTGGCAGTAAAGGGATTTTCAAGGTCAAGAACACATTACTACAATTCCGATGACATTTCCTGTTTGCAAAGCCCTTACTGCACCATTGGGAAGGAAGAGGTGTCTACTGATCTGGAGTCCGCTGGCTAAATGAAATTGATGATTTGCCTATGAATGATGTGCTACATCAGGTCCTTGGTTTGCGGTTTTTGGCTTTACTGGGCAGGAAGAACTCACAGACATTCTCTTTATCATTAGTTTATCATTATGGGGCAATTTCCACTTTGGCAGACATCAGTGTTACCATCAGAAAAATTTAGTTACAGACAAAGGACTATACTGGGGGTCAAGGAGTCCTTGCAGTTTGCATAAAGTTGCACAGCAGTTAGCCCCGTTATTTTATTGAGAATCTTATCATTATGAGTTGAATCCAGTTTTTCAGTGGGCTCAGAGAATCACAGGATCTGAATGGAACTTGAGAAGGCATCTCTCTACCTACTTCATCTACAGTTTTGCTCTAGATTAGAATATGACCAGAAATGCCTTGTGGGCTTGTATAGTTTGTTTTCCACTCTGTCAGATTCTGTAAAAGCCAGAGACAGGAGTAATTGTTACCACATAGGAGAAAGGGTCTTTGCCATGACCTTTGGGCACTGTGAAGGAAACACAGGAGACCTAAGCCACGAAATTTGTCTATTTGATTCTTATTTTTTTAAACCACCATTTAATTCCTTTAGGAATGTAATTTGAATTCAGAATGTCCAGCTGCCTTGAGGGATAATTAATTATGTCTCAGATTCACTCTTCTGGTTACTCCTAGGGTGAAGCTAAGCTTTGAAATATGGGCTGATTGATTGGCTACGGCCTCTTGAAAGATGGTAGCTGGAAAGAAAAATCTCAGCTTTTCCATTTTTCTGCCGAGGGTTCACAAAGCCCAGGTGACTTCTTAAACTTTGATGACATTTAATAGGTCCATTTTCTTTTATTATAGGATTTATTGATCATATGACACTAATTTGGGAAGGATTCCACTGGCCCTTGGGGTGTTACCCAGAGTCTCACCTCTAGTCCACAATATTTTCACCTATCACGGTCTCTTTTGTTAAAAGAGAAGTAATGAATGACTAGGTGTTCCTCACAACTGCTATCTACTTTTGCCTTCCTCTCATGCCTGTACTTACCTTTAAAAATCACATTATGTAGATTATGTTTTCTAACCAGAATGTAAACTTCATTAGATTAGGAACAAGGCCTGTATCATTCCTTGTAGCATCTCCAGTGTGTGATCACTAGAGAAATGCATCTCTAATGTAGGTGTCAGAAAACACTTGTTAAATAACTTAGGAGTAGATGGATAAAGGAGTCATATAAGCAGTGCACTTATATAAGCTTAGCTTGCAGACACATAGAATATATCCTTGTAAAATATATTAAGAAGTGAGGAGTCCTCTCTCTTTCCCTTTCTTCCTCCTTCCCTTTCTCCCTGCTTTCCTTCTTTCTCTCACTTCACAGTTATGGACCATCTCTGCTTTGTGTCAGGTGTTATGACACACTAGAGCCATGGCACGTGTCACACTCTCACGAAGTTTATAGCATAAGAAAAGAGATAGGCAAGCAAATCAAAGGTAAAAAGGTCCCTGCGGTTAGAATTGTGAGGTTCTATGGTCAGTGCTTTAAAACTAGAGAAAAGATGACTGAGGCTGTGTTGTTGATCTGAACTTGAAAGCTGAGTAGGAGTCAGCTGAGGAAGGGTGACCTGACCCAGGACCCGAGTGAATGTACATGTCAGATAATGAGGCACATTTATGGTTGGACTAGAGAACTGAGATGAACATAAAAAGGAGATATGTCTAAGAATTTTCTATCCCTGGATGATAACCATCAATTTTATATAACACATGTTATAGAAAAATTCTAAAATCTACAAATTGTCTGACAAATCTCATATTATTCTCTTAGGTAAGTGCTGAAAATGTCAGTTTCATAATAAAATAAAAGCTTACTGCATTTATTTGATCTCTATTATGACCAGTAGAAATGATTTATTGATTTTTTAAAGAAAAATACCTTCTAAAATGCCACTTTTTTGGCAAGAAGTTTGTTAATAGATTGGGAGTTCTCACCCCAAATGCATTTTTAGGTATAGAATGTTAACAGTTTGGAGAAAAATCAATAGAATAATCAGGAAACTCATGCAAGGACGAATAGCATAAAACAACCCTATAGCTTATAGTCAGTGTTACTTTTTTTAATGTTCAGTTTTCAACTTGTTACTCATCACCTGAATCCAGATGTGGTTTAATAGTTTGTTTTTGGTCTTCCATGTCCTAAGCATTGAAGTTAACATAAATAAATGAAGAATACATCCTAAGCACAGGTAGGTAATTCAGAAATTGGGGCTGGGGATATAGCTCAGTGGCACAAGCATCTGCCTTGTACTTCAGAAGCACAAAGCAAGGCCCTGCATGCAAAGAACTTCCCCATACTCCCTGGAAAGCCTTGCACAGTGCTCAAGCCCAGGTTAAGTGCCCCATTCCTGTGTGAACTACATTGAGATGCCCATTTGGAATTAGACACCCAGAGAAAGTTTGTTTCTCCCCGTAAACTTTCTTGTGTCATATAAGATATCTGCATCTGGACTTTCTCCTTTTGATTTGGTAATCGGGAACATCCTAGCTCCAGCCTTTGACCTCAGATTTTTTTTTTCCATTTTCATTTACCTCCTCTTTGTTTTATTACATTCTTTAAAAAGAAATAGCCTAGAACAGTCCATGACCATCATTGAAAACTGCTTTAAAAGCCTCAATGGAAATAGGAACGTTAACGGTATTGAATGTGTCAAAGAACTGTGGTTTATCACAGAAATGCAATAATAATTAAATGTGACTATGGAGGGACAGTTACCAAGGTAACTAGACACAGACTTTGTCCTAGTAAAGTGGAGGGCTTATATATTTTTCTTACTTCCTGTCTGTTTGCTGGATAGAGTAGATCAGTACTTCAGAGGAATTTGTGTGTTGTGATCTTAAAATTATTTAAATATTATTAAATAACATTACATATTAATATTGCATGTTATTAAATATGCATATTTACCTAATAACCTCTAGTTAATAAGTCATTTCAAAGTGTTGTGACACCTGTCACCAATTTGGTTATAAAGGCAGAGAAGCAATACCTCCACTTGAGGACTTGAGAATACTTTTTTATGTACCTGTTCTGAGTTTCACCTACTGACTGGAGATTATTACTGGGAACAGATTGATAGAAAGCTAAGGTCGTCAGGAGTCACTGCCTCTCAGCAGAGGAAACACACTTCACTGAAGCTAAATGAGAGAGGCTAAATACACTGGCTTAGGAAAACACAAACTGTTTCATTTTTCTTTCTGTAAGTTACATATTTTAGAAAGGTAAACATAAGGTATTTTTAATTGAGTATCTGGGCTCCAGCCATGCCAACAGGAATTCTAGATGAACCTAACAAAATGGCCACCTGAGAGGAGCAGTGGAGATGATCTTGGACGTGAGCTCTTTCCCGCTGTCTAGTATAGCTGCTCTGAGCTTTGAGTTCTTCATCAGAAAAGTAGGAGGCTGAGCCTAGAGATTTTTCAGTCAGTCTCTAAGCTGGAAGACAGCACAAATTCTTTACTGAAATTCAGCTAAATTAAGGGCCTAATAGTGTCTTCTAGGCAGTAGCAATGTGTGATGCACATAGTCTTATTTTAACATGGAGAATTTGAAATGTGAGGATTTTTTTTTACTGCCAACTAACCTTGAATTCGAATGCTTATGGGTGCTTAGTGAAAGGCCCTTTGTGCAGTGTGGTGCCCCTTTGACCCACTGTCAAGGAGACATGCACTTGACTGACTTCTCTTTCTTCTTCAAGAAAGGAGAACAGATCTGGGTGAAATCATCCATGATTTTCTGTTCTATTTCTTATAAACTGTGAAGTAAATGCCAGGGCCTCCATGTCTCTGGTGAGCAAAGCTTATTTATGGTGACTATGGTTATGGGCTGTAGTTAAGATATAGCCCTGCAAATGAAAGCCACTGCAGTCCCATCCCAGTGCTACTAATCATGTATTATGTGACTTTGGGCATATTATTTAACTCTGGAGCCTCAGAATTTTCAAATGTAAGTTGGGCTAACAATGGGCCCTACCTTTTAAAGTATAGAACACTTAGAACAAATGTCTGATACAGAGTAAACAGAGTAATGGTCTGTCTTGATTTATTACTGTGCATATCAGGGATCAACCTATGGCCTGGGTCTTATCCTAACCCTATTGCAACCATGTGAAAGGAGAATTACAGAAGGAAGGTGAAAGGGGCTCCTGAGAATCCCTCTGTGAGCCAGAAAGATGGTGTTTAAACCACCCCTCCAAGATTGATGTTTATGATGCTCTTACAGCTCTTTAGGGAATAAAATTACCTCTGGCTTTCACTAGCCTAATTCAATGTCTGACAACTTCTCTCAGCCAGAAGGTTATTCCTTCTGTGTAGCTCAGTTACCTATTGTTGCAGTTCCAATTTGGGGTGAGGGAAAGGGTAGCCGGGGTGACTCTGAGATAGGGTCCTGTTTAAAACTCATGGGTTTGACACACATCTGCTTGGATTGGTGCAGGGCTTGGTTATGCACTGTTGATGGTCTGTGTCTTCTAGTACAGGTTTTCTGGGACCCAAGGACTCCGTGTGTATTTCCAGGGCCACCAGCACAGATGGAAGGGGAAGTGGCACTTAGCTGGGGGGACCTAGAATACTTGGCTTGTATTCTCACCCAGTGTAACCTGTACATGATTGCTGTTTCTCTATTTGCACAAGAGGTTTCACCTAGAAGAAAACTTTTGCAGATAAAAAAAATTGAAAAGCAAGAGGTTGTATATGTCCCCAGTGAGCACAGGATGTGGCCTGTACCTGGCAGCTTCATGTCTCTGCTCTTCTATGCTTCCTGATTGAAAGTGATCGAGTGTGTGTGTGTGTGTGTGTGTGTGTGTGTGGTCCTTTGTTCAGAGAGATGAAGGGAAGGGAGAGTAAGTGGGAAGATTTACTGGGAAAGAAACTTGATAAATCCAAAATCTAATTATCATGAGACTGGAAAAAGCCCCTTTGATGTGTTTGAGGGAATACTCTTGACCCATCATTGAATGGGTAGGAACCCTGATTTAATAGCTACACAGCAGGTTGGCAGTGATTGAAGCCCAGGCTTGAGAAGAGAACCATTTGGCACACCCCAGCCTAACAAAATAGACTCAAGGTGATATTCACCAAAACAAAGGGAGTGAATACAGGTTGTGCATAGGAAGATCTGTGACAGCCTAGTGCTGTGCAGATGTGGGTTTAAAGGTGCTCCCTCCAAACTCCACTACCCAGACTCCAGTGGATGTCCGGGTAATGTGTTCAGTGTCCATGAACTGTTTTTTTGCCTCGGACAGACAGCTGAGTGGTATCCTGACTTATACAGAATGGCCTCTGATCTGGTGGCCATTGAGCACTGAAAGACTCCGAGGTAAACTCTTCTGCAAGCCTGACCCCAGACCATGAGTCTCAGTCTGCTCCTTTCATTGGTAACAAGACCAAGTAGCTCACTCAGAGGAGTGTGATCATGGGAAAGTTGTGGCCCAAAATGTCATGTTCAAATGGCATGATCTCTCTGCACATTTGGCGGTAAATTCCTGATGTGTATAAATTTATCTTTGGGTTTGTGGATGGATTCCGTACTGGGCCAGTTACTTAGAGACACTGAAGCTTAAGCTGAGAACAGTCTTGATTGTGAGTAATTTATTGTGTTAGGAACTTTACGTAGTTACCTTATCTGATTCTGACAACCACCCTAGGTGGTTAAGTGGCATCCTCTCCATTATGCATGCAAGAAATCTGAGGTTTAGTGTCTACTGGAATCACTGATCTATGGATCCAGTTTGAATCCACCTCAGACTGAATGCTCAGTGGGACGCAGGATGAGACTAGAGGCCACCTGAGGCAACTTTAAGAACAGCCTGAAACGGCTTTCCATGGAGCAGATTTCTCTATGTTTGCAACTGAAATCTACCCGCTACTTCTGTCTCATACAAATTTCTCTCCCTTCAAATTGTCCACTAAGGCAGAAGCAACTAGATCACTTGAAATGATGCACCCACCATACCAGTTCTATCTTTTTTCCGTGTTAAATACTGATCATAGAAGATTGTCCCTTTTCTGCTGAATGATGTATGCTATAAATCTTTACTCTATCTGAATGGGTGGATTAAATGAAAGACTGACAAGTGGCCATGTTAGGAGGGGCAAGGACTCTTTGTGGGAATAGCTGGCCATTTTCCCATGCTCACGTGCTGTCCTCTTTTCTCAGGGTGGCATGATTGCTCTGTTGCTGTCCATCTTGTGCCTGGTGATGATCCTGTACACACGCCGGCGCTGGTGCAAACGCCGCCGAGTGCCCCAGCCCCAGAAGAGTGCCAGTGCTGAGGCAGCCAATGAGATTCACTACATTCCTTCGGTGTTGATCGGTGGCCATGGGCGGGAGAGCCTGCGTAATGCCCGCGTGCAGGGCCACAACTCCAGTGGTACCCTGAGCATCCGGGAGACCCCCATCCTGGATGGCTATGAGTATGACATCACGGACCTGCGCCATCACCTGCAGAGGGAGTGCATGAATGGAGGGGAGGATTTCGCCAGCCAGGTCACGCGCACCCTGGACTCTTTGCAGGGCTGCAATGAGAAGGCAGGGATGGACCTCACGCCAGGTGGGATGGTAGAAGGGCAGCCTGCTTAGCCTTTTGTCTCAGGGAATGGGGGTGGACATCAGGGGACGTGCCAGTGCCCTTCCCTAGGTGGGCAATCCTGTTTCCTGGGATGACTGAGGTGTTTTCTAATCTAGAAAATCAGTAGAACAGTGTCAAATCAGAGTCCTTCTATTTCTATCATGCATTGGAAGCAGAGATTTCTTTATATCCAACAGGGGAGTGAGTTACAGCCTGTGTAGTATGTAATAGGAAACCCTCTGGGAAGTAAGAGGATTTCAAGGAAAACCAACAAGTGTTGACTTTTTTTTCTGTCACAGATTTGCACAGGCAGTTTAATTCTCCAATGAAATGGAGGGGACTATGCTATCTGGGTTTTTTTTCTTTTTCACTGACTTCTAAGACTTGGACCTGAGGTGTTTTAGTTGTGTTATCTTGTCTTCTTCGCCTCTGTGATCTCTACAAAGGATGTGTGTTTTCAAAGAAATTGAAGGAATGCAATCAAGGTAGCAGACCTCAGATGCTTTGTGTATCTGTGGATACACTGGGGGGAAGCGACCCAGACTTAATCCATCAGAACAAATGCCAAGCAAAAATAAATGGAGGGAGAGAAAAACTACACTTTTCCTCTATAGTAGCCCACCTGTTGCTCTTCAAATCCCATGTGCTATGAATGAACACTTCCCCATAGATAAATCCTTGACAGTGATCCTTCAAGATGCTGCCCAATTATCTTTGAAGAAAGTGTATTTGATACCGTCTGCTGTTTTAAGATGCGTAGACTTTGGGTGGGGCATGAAAGAGTGAAATCACACAGAGGAAAATAGAAATTCTGTTTGATGTGTGGAAGAGAGCCTAGCTGAATATTCATTTTAGGAACACTAAAATCCTGGTAACTCCATGCCTCAGAGTGGAGATGGGGCATGTCTTCAATAGCTCTCATGTGCCCACAGCACCTGGCACAGTGCTAAGCAACCAGGTAGAGATACAGTACATATGGCCACACACTTAGATGACTTTAGGGGGAAAAGAGACTGCACAGATCTGTGCAGCGGTCAGACAGTAGGGAAGGGTGTAGACCAGGTGAAGGAGAGAGGCATGTTTCCCTGGGTGCACACAAACTCAAATTCTTTTAAAACTCTGTGCTGAGCAAAACGAAGAAATCCATAGCCTGTGGATTTCTAGCCAAAGGGTAGCAAGTAGTAACATTATTGACAAAGAATTAGTTGAATTGGATTTTCAGTTGTAACCCTCTTACTTCATTCTTTCTCCCATGACTTTGTAGCCCCTAGAAATCAGAGGAGTATTTTAGTTTCTGCCAGTCTCTCACTTTACAGGTTCTTCATGTCTACTTGGCTCATAAAGATTTCCTTACTCTCCCTTTCTTTGAGCTTTTCTCTTAGAGTTTCTGTCTCAACTCTTCCTTTTGCAGGAAGTGACAATGCCAAGCTCTCACTGATGAACAAGTACAAAGATAACATCATTGCCACCAGCCCCGTGGACTCTAACCACCAGCAGGCCACCCTACTCTCTCACACTTCCAGCAGCCAGAGAAAGCGGATCAACAACAAAGCCAGAGGTATCTATGTGTGGTGTTAAGGTTCACACTTGGATTCCTGAATATGGGCAGAGGCAGGGCCATTAACCCTGGTCACCCACACACTGACCCACCGCTAGGAGGTATGTCCTGCCACAGTCTTCTGGATGCCAATTAAAGGCTACTTACTGAAAAATGTAAATGTATAAACCTTTTGATCAAGTACTTTTACCAACAAGAATGTATGCTTCACAAAGAATTGGACAAAGGTATAAAGATGTGTATACAAGATACTTTATCATAATATTGTTGAAATGAGCAAAAAATTGAAAGTAGCATCACGGTCCATAAGCAGGGAGTCAGTTTACTACCATGTACATCTGTCTACTGTCCAATGGCTCACCATGCAGCCCTTTCAGATGAGAATATAGCACTATATTTGTTAACATGGAAAGTTGCCCACCCATCTATTAAATGGAAAATAATGGTGTTAAAAAAAAGGTACAAAATAATGTCATCTAAAAGGGGAATTAAAAACCCTTTTCTGTTTCTGTATCAGAAAAAGACTGGGAGTGTATATTTTAAATGTTAACACAGTGCCTTTCTGAGGAGAGTATTTAGAGGGTACCAGAGTTGTTGTCTTATATTAGTATATTTTCTCCGTTTGCTCATTTGCATTAAATATATATTAATTACAGAACCAGAAAAAAGCACAAATATATGATATTCTTTGTTGACTTGACATAATTCTATTATCAACCAACATCCTAACCTAGAATAGAAATTTCCCTTTCTTCTTTCTCCCACCCTTAGGGGTCTTTTATGGCATGTAGGTGCCAGAAATGACCCTGGTCTGTGGGATGCTGGGCTTGGTGGGGAGTAGGGCTCTAGTGATTGCTGTCACAAGGTCTACTTCCAGAAACTGTGCTCATCAGAAAGCCCCAGTCCCCTTGGCTACTTCTCTCAGATTGTTAGTCAGTGCCCTGTTATTTTTGTAGGGTTTTCTGTTGAACTTACCGTTGATTTGGTGCCATGAAGACACCACTGAAACTGTTGTCTCTGACATGCTTCTTTTCATTCCAGCTGGTTCTGCCTTCTTGAATCCTGAAGGGGACTCTGGCACAGAGGCAGAAAATGACCCTCAGCTGACCTTCTACACGGATCCCTCTCGCAGCCGGAGGCGCAGTCGAGGTAGGAAGGGCAGTGGGTCAGGAAGGTGGGCTGGTGTTGAGGCAGGGAAGGCAGAGGAGGTGGGGCTTACAGTGGGGCTCTGTGAGTGAAAGGCGGTCAGCGCAGGGCGAATGCTTGGACCATGATTCATGCCTCCTCTTATGGAAGAAAGAAGAACCTAGAGTGGAAAATTTCAGAGATTCATCACCCCCAGATCATGGCACCCTCAAACAAGTTTTCAAGTTGTTTAAAAGGGTATTTCTTGGTTAGAAGACTCCTAACTCCTTCTGGAAGCCTCAGGAGTCATAGCTTTGCTGTTTAGACCTAAGAAGTAAAGTTGATAACTTGTGTGGTATGTGAAAAACTGGGAGCTATTTGTATCCCTTGCTTATGCATTGACACTGGGCTTGGCATGGAGCTTGGCAGGGATGTGGGGTGGGGACACAGCAGTAGAAGAAGGATTTAGGTCTGGCTTGGACCTGTAAGTCCTCCTTACCCAGCAGGATTTTAGGATCTAGGCCTCCAGTCCCCACTTCTGGCAGAGTTCAGAGAGCTAGTCCATGCTCACCAACACTGATGAAGCTGTCGATCCTAGCAGCCACCACAGGGGCCAATGCATGGTGACAGCGACTCACAGGTGGCAGATGTAGCTGCCATCATCTACGAGAGTTCTGTGTTCAGACGCCAGGGTGCTTCCCCGTTCACTTGCTGTGCGAAACTGCATAAGTACAAACACTTTTCTGCATCTTGGTTCCTTGGCCTATCAAGTGGGTTGACAGTGCCGTGTGGGGCTGCTGTCAGGATTAAATTGTATTAAGATGCATGGGGGCTGGGGGATACCCAAGCACTGTGAAGCCCCCATTGCTGTAGTTAGACTTCTCCATAGTGCAGCCGAGGGTTCCCGAGTACGCATGTTCAGAAGTTCCCTACAGAGTGACCTGGAGGTGTAGTAGGGGTGCTTGAGTAATGTCCCCTTGTGCTACACTTAGGCAGTGCCTTCCTCAGCCTGTACTTGGCCAGTACCCATGGAGAAAACACATGCTGCCTCTGTCCTGCATCCACTTGAATTCTCTTCATGCTGGGCGTATTCTTTCCAGAGACTGGAGAAAGGCTTTCTGATTCTATTTTCAGCCTCTGTAGATATCACTGTCCTCAGCATTAAAGGACTTTTCACTATTTTCCTGAAGAGCTGGGTGAGGCTTGGGGCAGCCTCACTCCTGAAGCCTCAGTTTCCCTGAGGTGAGAAGATAAATGTGTCTCCCTCCCCTTGATCCTCCTTACATAGAGCATACCATTCCCATCCAACCTAGACTCTGTCCAAGCAGGTTGTGTCCCGCTTTCATAAGTCTTATTTAAAGAAATCCATGGTAATGAATTAGAATGAATCTCTTTATAGCATAAAACTGTTTCTTTGAATGGCAAGCTCTCCAAATACATCACTGCTTACTGTTATTAACTAGATGGTAAGCCTCTTGGAGGTGGAACATGCCTCAGTGTTTCTTCAAAGAGCCTAGGAAAGGATTTCACCTCTTTTGGGTGCTTGTATTCATTTAATTGGACTGGCTATATCAATCAAGCCAGCAAAAACATTTTAAACCTACCTGCTATAGGTCAGGCTTCATGATCAGTGGTAAAAACATAAAAACATGATACTGATAAGACATCATTTAGTGATATAAACAAAGTAAAATGAGCACTCTGAAGAGAGAATAGTAAATTCTACGCAGCATCAGTAGGTGACAGCAAAGAAGAAAATAATTAGAACTGTGTTAAATACATTGTAAAGGATTTCACAAGAGAGGAGTCCAGGGTAAGAACATTTCAGTAGAGAAAAATAACACCTACAGAGCCTTGAAGGCACAAAAGCACATAACATTTTCATGGAAATGAAAGTAGTTCAGTACAGGAGCCTTACACCAAGCAAAAGAGAAGCACACTCCCGTGATAAGGAAGAGGCCCAGGAACCGTAGATGCGCTGCGCACGTGTTGTTAAGTTTGCACCTGCTTCTGTAGGCAAATGGGGAGCCACTGGCGTTTCAAAGCCAGGTAGAGATGCTGGTTTATGAGTTAATGATGCAGACAGAAGGGAGAGACAAGCATATCAACAGCAGGTAATTGCAGTCACCTGACAGCGATGGCAATTGTCTATAAACAGGGAGGATGCTGTGTGATAAGAGCTGTGACAGCAGGGTGCACAAGGACCAGAAGAAGGAGGAGTGAGTGAGAATCTGTTCTTGAAGGTTTCAGGGAAGTGTTTATAGGGAGATATTGTCTGAGACGACTTGAAGAGTCAGTGTACACCCGGATGACAGGGTGACGAAAGGGCCTTCTGTGGAGGAAGAAATACTATGTGCAAAGTCACTGAGACATAAACTGTGTTGGCTGAGGGAGGCAGCAGCAGTAGTTCCTGAAATGAAGCATAAGGTCTGAGTGTGCGGGTTGCTTAGAAAGTAAGGCATCAGAACCCAGAAAGTACATGGTCTTAACTAGAAGGGCTTTGGGCCCACCGTCTCAGGCAGTGGCACTGGGAGCATTTAAAGAGCATCGCCCTGGTCAGCTCTGCTCTGCAAAGTGCCCCTTTGGGGCAGTGTGAAGGTCAGTCGAGAGCAGCCAAGGTCGCTGCAGGGAGACAGGTGGGTGGCTACTGCGACAGCCCCAGTATGAGATGACGAGGGGAAGCAGGGATGGAGTGGAGATGAGAGAAATTATGGACACACCAAGCAAAAAGGACGTAATGGCATTGGTGGTAGGAGGGCATAGATCGTGAACAAGAGGGAACTGTTAGACCCCATGGGGGTTTTTGATTTGAGAAACTAATTAGACAGCAGAGCCATTTGCTGGGCAACAGAAATAGGAGAGGGAGTTGGGCTTGAGAGAAGATGCTAAGTCCAGTTTTGGAAGGGCTGTATTTTAGTGCCCAGCAGATGTGTTGGTGATGGATCTGCTGCTCAGACAGGGATGGGCTGGAGATCTGTGAGTATGTGGAAATAGACTCCGTTCTGCAGGGATACTAGTTGGAATAGAGGAGCGCCAAGTAGCAACGTCAGAGAAAACAGACCGTACCTGTTACCCTTGAGCTTTATCTTAATAATAAATATTAACAAAGAACATAAGAACACCTTAGAAGACTGTCACGTTTTACCGCCTTTTTTACTGTCTCACATTGATTCTGCCTCCAAAAGCAAGGTCCATCTGCTTCTAGCATTTTGTCCTTTCCACTGACCCCGTATAACAACAAGCCCCAAACAAACAAAACAGAAACCAAAGCCCCCCATTCCCACCTGTCTTCACCTACTTGGGGGTTTCTTTTTCCCCAGCAAGGATCCTTGTCTTCCACATTTACAGGTTGGTGGGGAGCTTTCTGGTCTGACTTCATCCACTCATCCAGAGTGGACTACTCTGTTTTCTTTAGTTGGGGCCCCACACAGCAAGAGTCACCTGGTAGAAATCTCCATCATAGAATAAGGTCCAGCTCTTCTGGGTCAGGAAGCCCCACCTCAGTCATGGCTGTCACCCTGGCAGTGTAGCCCTCGGTTAGGGAACCCTCTGTGAGCAAGGACGGAAATGAAGTATGAGGCTAAAGCATTCTTGCCTAAGTGAGCAAGCCAAGTAGAGGGAAAGATGGCTCTTTTATACCTTTTCCTGTGAACCTGTCCCCAGGCAGGATGTAGACGGTTTGCCCTTCGCTTACCCTTATTGATCCCGGGGGTCAAATTCTCACCTATTCCAACCGATGACACGATGTCTGTGCGGATGAAGGTCACTGAGGTCATGCAGCCAGAAACATGTCTTGCCCTGTAGGTTAGGTTCGTCTGCCTTCTTTGTTTGCCAGGTGGGACAGCAAAAGGCCATGTTGGACTTGCAATGCCAAGATTTTGACCGATGTGTCTTGTTTATCGTTCTCGCTTCCAGTGGGTTCTCCCCGAAGCCCTGTGAACAAGACCACCTTGACTTTAATCAGCATCACCGGCTGTGCCATTGGCCTTGTGTGCGCCTCTCATGCCAGCTGTCCTCTCGTTGTCAAGATAACCCTGCACGTGCCCGAGCACCTGATCGCGGATGGTGAGCTCGCTTTTCCAAGGCTGCACCCCCTTCCCCAAAGAAGGAGGCTTTCAGGCTGGGGAAAAGATAGAGAAGCCCAAGGAATAGGAATATAGTACTAGACTATAGTAATAGACTGTTTCCTATTACTATAGCATGAGGGGAAATAAACCCGACCAGGTAAGAGTTAGGAAAAGGTTGGATTGCTCACAACTGAACTAAGAAAGCAGACTATAAAAAACTGAACACACCACTTCTTTTTCTCCGTACCCACTTTAATTTTGTTCAAGTTTTGTTTTGTTTAAAGTAAGCCCCTGTATTTGAGAGAAATGCAAAACACACTGGCTGCTTGTAGGTGGCTACTAAGTTTCTCTTAGCTTTTGAAACAGGAAAAGCTGCATAGTAGAGGTGTTTATGGAGAAGCCATGCTTTGGGTTTGCTTTGCCCAGGTGAGAAATTTCTAAATGTAGGAACTTGCTATAAGCCTAAAATTTGGGAGTAATACTTCACTTTCATCCAGGGGGACCCCAATATAATGAGAGAATAATATAGGGTCTGAGAGTCCCTGAGTCATTTAAACCCACTGCACCTAATTGACTTGTTAATGTCTGTTCTCTGGGTTGCTATAAGGCTGAAAACAGGTGGGGACTGTTTGCAGTGTGAGGGGACCTGCTATTTCACGGCAAGTGAAGACAGGCAGCAGGTCCCCGTTCCTTGAACGAGTGCCAGTGCCTGTGGCTAAGGCTGATGGAGCCGTGCCACAACCGGCCGTCACAGAACTTCTCTGTCCCTGTATCCCTTAGGAACACTCTGGCAAGATGGGCTGGGTCACAGCAGGGGGCATGATATGGCTGAAAAGCCTAAAGGCCCTGGCCTCACAGCAGTCTATGTGATCTCCAAAACTCCATCTGCTGATTCCTTGCTCTGGTGCTAATGACAGGCTAGGACCGGGGGGAGTGATGATCTTGGACTGAGACTTACTCTGTCTTCAGTGGTTTGTGTGTGGTTATTGTGTTTGCACACACAGACATGCTTCCTCTCTGTCACCCTGCAGGGAGCCGCTTCATTCTGCTGGAGGGGAGCCAGCTGGATGCCAGTGACTGGCTGAACCCTGCCCAAGTGATTCTCTTCTCTCAACAGAACTCCAGTGGGCCCTGGGCCATGGACCTCTGTGCCCGGCGGCTCCTGGACCCCTGTGAACACCAATGTGACCCCGAAACTGGTAGGCAGGAGCACCGGGCAGCGGGTAACTGTCAGAGAGATCATGCCTCTTGCAGTCACTTTCTTGGAACTCAGAACATCTCCCTGAGCCCCACAGTCCCACTGTCATTTTAAACCTACAGCATGAAAGCTACCAGCATGTGGTTGGGCCACCATGCATAAAATGTGCAGACATCTGGAAGAAACCGCGGCAGGATCCTAACTCAAGGTCCAGTCCAGAAAGACCAGTCCAGAAAGACCTTCCCAGCCCAACTGTCATCCATCCAGTCTAGCCACAGGGGCTAGACATTTTATGATATAAAGTTAATGCATGTTATTGTAGAAATTTTATAAACGTGTATAGAAGCAAATTATAGTAATCTGTCTTTCCATCTCCTAGATAAATCAATTTTAAAATTTTCATATCTTCCTTTCCAATTTTTTCTCTATTTATGATTTTTAAAGGCTTCCTTGGAGCATATTAAGTCTGCTAGACTTTTCCTGCTTTTATTCACTTAATAGTCCATTATAAGAGTTTTTCAAAGTCATTTAATAATCTTCAGTTATATAATTTATTCTTAGTAGTACTGGGGATCAAACCAGGACCCTCTGCATAGTAGGCAAGCATTCTACCACTGAGCTACATCGCCAACCTCAATTTCATGCCCATTTGGTATTTCTTCATGTCTCTATCATAGCTTACTCAAACAGCCCTCTATTGTTTGACATTTAGAATGCTCTAAAGTTTTAATTTTCATAAATATCATTAAAATGAATATCATTATAATAAATATGGGGGACATGGAAAGTTTTTTTCTTCAAACAAGGCTTAGAGCAAGGTAAAGATTACTGGTCAAATAAAGAGGATAGATATCCACTAGAGTCTGCTGTTCTAGGTCCACTAGGTCCAGTCCAGAGAGACCAGTCCAAAGTGTTCTACCATAAATGTGACTTGAGCACCTCGGAATGAAAGCCTGGATTCAGACCTGGCGTGAATGAGCTTTGCTGTGCTCCTAGGACTCAAGCGAGTCCAGGAGCCCAGTTCTGTTATTCCAGATTGCTTGGTACTTTTGTCATAGGAGGGCTTCATCTAGAGTAGTCTTTACAAAGACCTGTTTCTAGTGGATTGAGTACCCCAGGTTAATCCTTCCCAGAGAAGCAGTAGAACTCCTTAAAGCAGAGAGAGAAAATTTCTGAGATAAAATATCTGAGACCTCTAAGCAAAACGTTGCTGAAATCAAGGACCAACCTTCAAGCTCTTATATATCATAATATATCATATGCAGCCTCTGCCTCTCTCTCTTGTACTCTCTCTCTCTCTCTCCCTCCCCGTCCCTCTCCCTCCCTCCCTCCCTCTCTCTCTCCCTCTCCCCCACCCCCCGTCTCTCTCTCTCCCTCCCTCTCTCTCTTTCTTTCTTTCTCTCTCTCTCTCTCTCTCTCTCTCTCTCTCTCTCTCTCACACACACACACACACACACACACACACTTTTCAGGCAGTGAGCGGGGAGGGATCTTAACCAGTGTTTGAGTCTAAGCTCTTTAGCCCTCACTTCTGTTGTAATCTGTTACTAAATCTCTTTGGGAAAGCATCAGGTAACTGCGACATCTAAAGTTCACGTTCTTAGGTTTAAAGTTACTTAACGTGGGCCCATCACAGAGATTCTAGGTCCCCATATGGAGGAGAAAGTACAGCATTTGAAACATCTGACGTCTAAGGCTGTGCTTACTTACTGCTCCTCCCACGCTGTCAGGCAAACACCGAACCAAACAGATGGGCTGTGCACCGTGCCCAAAAGCTAGTGTGTTCTGAAGAAATTAAAAAGAGATCATCTCAGAGGTGGGGCCTCTCTGTGCAATTGAGCTAGGTTCTGGTACCCTCGTTTTCCAGCTGGTTTGGATTAGGAAGATTTGGGACAATCGTAGCTGTTAAATTCTCCTCTGAGAGAAGCATGATCTCCACAGAAGATGCTAGAGACAGTCTGGGATGCTTCCATTTGGGCTTCACAGAGCAGGAAGCAGCTACCATTAGTTACATGTGGAGAGAAGAAGGGATTGGTGTTCTTTGCATCAACACTTGAATTCCTCCAGAAATTACATGATTTAGCCAAAGTTCCTTGACTACATAAAGTGAGAGTCGGTGTGTAACCTATCATGAAATCAGAACTGAAGTGGGATTACAAAGCGTTGTTTAATTTCCTCAGACATGTCACATCTGACACTCTCACTCAAAACTTCTTAAGCAACAGCCAGTTCTGAGCATTACTGTATGAGAAAGCTGCTGGTATACAGCAGAACTTTCCCAGCAACCCTTCAAGCCCTTCCAGATGTGTCATTTCTAATACTTAACTAAAAATAACAGTGAGATGTCCATCCCCTGAAATGGTTCTCCAGTATCTGTGACAACTTATGAACTTCCAACTGGAGAGCTGTGTTGGAAGGAGACTAAAAATAAATATCTCAGTGCATGGCACCAGCCTGGCAGGCGTGAGGTCCTGAGTTTGAGTCCTGGTTCAAAAAAAGAAAAAAAGAACCAAAGCCCCATAATAGAACTGAGGTGCAACATCTTCATTTTTGGTAGCAGCTGAGGAACGATGCTGCAGAGACTTTTTTCATTAACGCTGGAGTCTGAAAGCCCCCCCTGCCCCCGCCCTTCTTCCTTCTGCACATGGAATGATGTGGTCATCCCACACGCTCATCAGTAAGAAACTTTATCGCCTCCCACACTCCATCCTAGAGCCTTTCCCCAAAGAGCTGAGTGTGGGAATTGGCTTCAAGTCAAGTCGACATTATTTTTGCAGTCCTCCAGCTAGCTTACTTGGAAATGTCAAAGTGTTGGGACTTGTGCTTTCCAAGCCGCGCTGAAGGGTCTATCCATATAGATGTCAAGAGCTGTGCAAATGTACTTGTGTACTTTTTCACACACACTCACGTGAACACACACACACAGATGCTCAGTCACTGCAAAGGAGCAGCCTCCAGTGCTTGGAGCTCTTCTTAGGCATGCTCTATAAAAGTATACCCAAACTCAGCATGTGTTTACCCATCACCTGCACAGTGTTCCAGAATATCAAGTGTGGGAGACAGAAAACAAAAAAGTTCCTAAAGATGTGCACATCCTAATCTGGAGAATCTATGAATGTGTTATGTTGCCTGGAAAAAAGGGGTGATGATTGCCTGTGGAATGGAGATTGCCAAACACCTGCACATTAGGAAGATGATCTTGGATTACCTGGATGGATCCTGTGTAATCCCAGTGGTCCTTCAAGGTCAGAGAGGAAGGGAGAAGAGGAAGCCAGCATGATGTGTTGTGGGAAGGACTCAATCACCTTTAAGAAGGAAGGAAGGGGAAAGAGCCAACAAATGTGGACAGCCTCCAGAGACAGAAAGGTGAGGACACAGATATCCCCTAGAGTCTCCAGAAAAGAACAGAGTCCCATAGACACCTTTTTTTTTTTTCCGGTACTAAGGATCGAACTCAGGACCTTGCACTTGCCAGGCAAGCACTTATGCCACTGAGCTATACCCCCAGCCCCCCATAGACACCTTGATGTTACCCCCTTTAAATCTGTGTCAGACTTCTGTTCTCCAGAATCATAAGATAATAAACGCTGTTGTTTTGAACCACTAAGTTTGTGTCAATATTTTCCTGGTGATAGACAAAGCAAATGCACCCAGAAATTAGAGAAGACAAAGACAGAAAGGACAAGTCTTGTGGTACTTCCTCTTCATATCCTTCTAACCCAGACCTAAAGATGTACTAGGACGCTCTGGAAGAATTGGAGCTGGTGGAAACTTGCTGGTCTGTTTTCCATCCCCACCTCCTTCCACATTTGCATAGTGGCAACATGCTACCCAGAATATAATAGAACTAGAAAATGACTTACAATCATGAAAGTTCCATAGATCATCTGACGGATGTGGGCATGCCTGAGAAATGTCAGGCATGTACCCCAATGATTGTCTGCCATTTTCAATCTTCTCTGAGTACTATGACTTTCTACCAGATCTCAACCTATGACAAGCTGTGACCGTCCCACTTGATTGTTTGGTGACTCAGAATGCATGTAGGTTAGTTTTATTTATTTTTTATTTTATTTTATTTTATTATTTTTTTTTCATGTAGGTTAGTTTTGGCCTGTTGACAACTTCAAAAACCAAATAGTGGTTCCTCTCCCCACTACTCTGCTGCATCAGGAAAACCAGTGGGAAACGTCTCAAAAGATGTTTTTATGTAAAAATAAGGATAAGTAATGTTTATAGACAGCTCACTATATATCGAGCACTGTGTTTTACTTAAATTATATAATTAAAGCATCATAAGAATGCTATGAAATAGATGCTGTTTTTAATCCATTTTCTAGAGGTGTGAACTAATTGGTCCAAGATCACTTGCCTAGTTAATAGCCTCTCTGGTCTGGAACTCTCACTTCTGATCATTTTACAGCCCTTCTCTCACTGCTCACCCTTCCAGGGGGAACAGGGTGAACGGTTTAAAACTGTTGCCCTCCTGAGTGTCCACAGAGAACTGCAGCCCTCTGGTGAAGGCCTTTGCCCACTGCATACAGACATTCTCTTTCAGATTCTCCCAGTTTTACCTCCCTCTGCATTTTTCTTGTCAAGGTGGACAGACCTCAAAGCACTAAGGTGTGTGGCTTCCTGTTCCACTGGACCCATCTGGAGGTGGACTCTTCCTTCATTTTTAAATTTTTTTTTTCTGTGTATTTGTGTTTGTTTCTAGATAGAAACAGAGATGACCTGGTTTCAGTGACTTTTCTCTCCACTCCTTTCCTGGCCTTCCTTCTGCTATTTGAGCAGCATGGAGACTTTATATACCTGCTTAAGGTCACATCCTCACGAATTATGGTCATAGACCATCATTGCCTTTTTTAAGGTATATAGCATTTATGGTTCTGTAAGGAGCATAGACTTCCAACTAAGTCCATTTTTAATCTCTGTCCAAGATGTTCACTGAAATCCCTTCTGCCTCAGGTCTTTCCACAGCCCAGATCCAACCGTACTGAAGTAGGCAAACTGGCTGATGAGTAGTGGAAGATATTTACAGCTCTCCATCGCTTTGCCTGCCCACAGCCACTGCCTCTCTCTCTGACCTTCCCTGGATGCTTCTGAACCCAGTTTGGCAGGAGAGCTCAGCCCTTATCTTACTTCTCAACCTGCACTGCCCACTCATTCCAAGCTCACGTTCATGGCTCCATTAGACTACTGCTCTTTAGGATGAACTGTTACCAATTCCTTCCGTCTCCCTTCCAGGAGCTGTATGTGGCTTTGCTGCCCAGGCCTCCCTCTTGCCTGATGTCTCCATAGGTAGGGATATTAGGAATTAGATCCTGCTTACATCTAATGCCCTATGGAGATTTCCCTTTACAGGTGAAGCGCATCCAATTCCACTTAATTAGCTCCAGCTGCTACCTGAAGCAGAGTGATGGGTCAGGAATTTTGGCCCCCATTTGTGTTTACTTTGTGAAGAGTTGGTGGTGAGCGCTGTCATGCCAGAGGACCCCTGGCTTCCAGGTCTTTCCTTAATCCTTGGGTAGGATTGTGCCTCAGCCTTTCATCTGTAGAACGGGAAATGACCAAAGGCACTGCCCATCGTACCTTGGCACTGTCTGCCACACAGGGCATTTGTTCTCAGGGTGCCAAACGCAAAGCAAGTATAGCGCTGTCTTTGGAGAGCTCTCTGATGGTATGGTTCACTGAGTGCCTTCTACAGGGTGCGCTGGGATCCTGGCTGCATACTTCTCTGTGGCCATGACAAGTCTCTTCATTAGATTCCTACCTACACCATCACAGAGTCAGTGCCTCATGTATTCACTGCCATCTGTCACAGCAGATGCAGAAACTGTAACACTTCTAGCTTAGGAGGGCATCTAACACCTTTGTGGGGTCTTTAAAATTCACAGCTAACAGTCAGAGCCTGTGCTTGCACAAAACCCCTCTTACAGTCAAGATTTAGCAGTTGGTTGCTATAGTAACTTTGCTCATCAAGTCTGAACTCCTTTGATGTCCATGGTCAAACTGGTTTTGCAGAAGAATACAGAAGAGGCAAGTTTGGTGGTTTTTGGAAATGAGGATCTGTTGAGAGGCAAATTTTTGATATCATCAAACTCTAGTTTGTTGTTTGGAAATTTCTGTTTCTTTGACGTGGGACTGCATGTGCCATTATATGGAACAAAGCTTTATCTGTTATCAGCAGTGTGTCCCCACATGGTGATGAGTGATGGAAGCCTCATAAGGAGATAATGACCACTAAGGCACATTGAGGAAGTAAATGCGCTATACAAATGGTAGGTACTGCCGTTATTAGGAAAATAAGACTCTGCTTGAACCCTGGAGTTGCTGCATTTATTTTTACATATTTTGCAGTAATTAGATATCAGTTGTGGGAGAGGACTCCCTTTTTTCACCAGTCCTTTTGTCTGTCTGTAGTTCTAGGCAAGGTGTCCAGGAAAGACTATTCTAAGAATCAGAGGGATGGGTTTGGCAGCCTCCTGAGATGACTTCCTGTTTCATCACATCATTTTCATGCCTAATTGTCCACAGGACAATCGAGAGAATATTTTTTTCCTAATGGAGAAGTATGTTTGAACCCTTGATGATATTATCTATAAAGTTAGGGCAAAAGCTTTAATTCATTTATTTTTCCATTGCACAGTATTTATGCAAAGCGTATTCATTTGGAGGAAACTAACCTTGACCTCGCTCTGTGTAGCTTGTAGCCTGGGTTCCATGCTTTCTTTGGATTTGACAGCGTATGAATCCAGGTTCTCAGCATTTTCCTGCTCTTGCCCTCTCCTGTGCTTCTTTCTTTTCTCTCAGACGAACAGCCTTCCTTTATCTTTCACCTAATTTCGAGCTATTATTTTCCCATGTTTGACTCAGATGTCCCGACCATGTCCAGATACAACTGAGCCTCATCAAAGTCAGTAAATCTGGGCTGATTGTGGATCAGTAGATTCTACAATGGGCCATATTCTGGAAGCCAGAATTTACCATGTACAGCACAAAGTACTGGTCTCTGATACTTTCTGTGCACCTTTCATAAATTAAGACGTTATGGACTTTACCTTGAGCTGAGCAGACACGAGGGAAAGAAAGGACTGTGCTGTAATGATGAGGCCATGACGGACAGCAGTGTACAGGTCTGTCTTGAAATGAATACTTGAGCCAATATCTCACCCACAACTGCTGCCTCAGACTATCCAGTCCCTTCTCAACTGTGAGGCTGTTTTGCTTCATTTTTATTGGGTTTTATCTTCAAAAAAAGAAAGTAGTGCTGAAGGTTATTATTCAATACATGTCCTTTGGAAATAGCTCTTAGGAGGTAAAGTGACTGTAGGCCTATTGTCTTCTTTATCTGTTAATTTTACTGATTTTTAAAAAGTTTTTATTTTTATTAGTATGTTTGTAGTACATAGTGATTACATTCCTTGTGGGAGTTTGTACTTGTACACAGAACATCGTAATTCCCTTTCCTCTTGCTTCCTTCTCCCTCACAAGACTGTGGGACTGTCATCTACTTAGGACGTTGGACCTTTATTATTTACTAATTTTAGGAAGTCACATTCTGTTTTTTCACTGGTTATACATGAAGCAACTAGCTATCAATATAGTAAAAACAAGTGCTTCTGGATAACTGTTTTCAGTAGTTTGGGGAAAGGTAGCATTACCTAAGAAACAACAGCAGTTTTCCTCAAGATTAGCACTCAACCAAGCAATGAATGTTGATCTTTCGCTCATAAATTGGATGAATGCTATGAAAATCTGTTTTGGAAACATGCGTACACACAGTTTTGCATGCACTTCCAGAAGTTTCGTGGACCCTTTCGGATGCCAATGCAGGGACTAATGATAATGAAGAGTAATGTCCTACACAAATATAGAACGGTAGACGATCCTTTTTTGTCAGCTACAAAGTAATTAGTTCACTTTTAATTGAAAGCTAGAGCCAAATTTCCTATAAAACCATGGTAAGTGGTAGGTATATATGGCCTTCCCTAAATACGTTAGGTGATCTCTAGGCTTGCAGCATGGCATGGTGGGAAAAAAAAGATCTGGAGTCTGACAGACATGGGTTCAGATATTAACTCTGCCACTGACAAGCTTTCCACAAGTAAGTCTTAATGTTCCCCATCAGCCCAATAGAGCTAGTCATACCTACTTAAGGTTCTTAGGAATATTTGATGGAATAACTCTCATACGCAGTCTTTAAACATTTATCAACCACCTACTCAGTACCTTAAAGTATAAGGGACACTGAGAAAAGGAAGATGAACAAGTCTTTTCTCTACAAGTATTGATGCTTACAGTGCATGCAGAACAGGTGCTTTTGTAGGCATTAGATTTTTCTACTAGACAAAGTTGTTATGTACTAGAAAGCTAGAGATCGGCAGGTGTCTTCATTCACAAGAGACATATATGACATAATGGGATGTACTGTCTCATTCGTGCTACTATTGGAATCTGCCCATTTCATGTTCATTTTCTCAAACACAGACATGTTAATTCACTCATGTTTCTTTTTCTTCCTTCCTACCTGCTTTTAAGGGGAGTGCCTCTGCTATGAAGGTTACATGAAGGATCCAGTCCACAAGCACCTTTGCATTCGGAATGAATGGGGGACAAACCAGGGGTAAGTGTGGGAATGTCAAGTTTGCTGCTTTCCATGTCACTGCTCCCTTACACAGACATGACGTGGATCAACACTGGGTAGAGGAATAGAGTTAATGGGTGGTTATATGGTTATATTCTGAACAGTGAAAGGGTAAAAATGTCACTGTGCGTTTCCATATTTATGCCATCCCAATGACGTACGTATCATCTTTCTTTCCATTTACGAGTCAAGAGATGATGCCTCTGACTCGCAGCCCTGCTGCCTCCAGCTGAGATCTGAAAATCAAGCTGTCCCTCTCTTCCTTTTCACACCGCCACCAGCCACGCAGATTCCACAGGCAGAATTTAGCTGATGATTTTATTGGAGACACACGAAGCCACACAGACTCCAGTGTAGCCCTCCCAGGGCTTGATGAGCTTTGCGAGACTGACACGAGCAGAAGCTTGCACTCTCCATCAGTGTCAGCAAGGGTGAAGGGCAAAGACTGAAGGAGTACTCTGCCTGGAGTGAAAGCATTTTTGCCTGATCCCCAATTACCATCTCTGATCTCTTTGCTTTCCCTCAAAGTGTGCATGACTGGAACAAAATACTCTCCTATTCCTTATCTTTATTTGTTACATTTTTTGAATGCTTTTACTGGGATAAAAGACACATAAAATTTACCATGTGTAAATTTACCATCCAGTGACATGAATTCCGTCCATGTTGCTGAGCAGGGATCACTGTTACCAAGGTTTACGTTGCTTTTTAAGGACAACTTTGTGCCTCACTGGGGTTGCCTGGAGTTTGCTCCCTGCATGAGGTGGGTGGTGGTGGATAGCAGGAGGAGAAACGGATCAGTGGATGCTAACTAGTAATAAAAGTCTGTGGAACAGGGGCAACTAGGAGCAAATCAAGGAAAAAGGCATCTTGGGGTGATTACTTGGAGTGCAAATTAGATATGTGTGCAATCTGAAAAGGGGGAAAAAATAAACCAGCATCATTTCAGACACTGCCATGGAGGACTCACATTCCTGAGGTCAGTAATCAGCCCCTTCTGAATGATTCGGATGAGGCCAAACCTAGAATATGGAATGCAGTTCTGGACTCTCCAAGCAATAAATATGGTGACAAATGGGCTAGAGTTTGTAGAGGAGCAATAAAAATGATTGAAGAGTCCCAGGGAGTGATTTATGATAAGGGAACAGAACTCAACTCTGAGGGCTTAGCCGGCCGATGACTAGTCAGGGCATGATAGATGCCCAGAGATGGTAGAAGAGGGTAAATGTTCTGAAACAGGTTGAAGTGGAGGAATAAGGACAACAGAGAATGAAGTTAGGGAAGGGAAATCTGAGGCACAGGTCAGATAGCTTGCGGAAGTCAAAATGCTTGAAATTTTTCTATTAGCAGAATTGAAGGATTGCTCAGTTTCAACTGAATTTGAGATCATATCATGGAGGCAGTTGACAAAATTTAGAGGAAGACGTACATAGAACAGGTAAATACATATAAGAAGGCCTGTTATTATTTAAAGGTTGGTGAGAGGGCAGAGCCCTGAGCTAACACATGTCAAGTGGGATATGAGCAAAGAGTCCTCTTCACTATTTAAATTCTGTGTATTTGCCTCACTGTCTTAGCCCCTGAAATATCTGCATTGTTGCTGTGGGGCCAGCATTTTTTCTCTTCTATGATGGCTGAGCGCGTGAGTTGACCATGATTATTTATGAGTGGTATACTCCAAAGAGTGATAGATAACCACCTCTCTATCTTTATCTCTTATCCTGAAAACAGCTACAAAATACCATTTCACTTTTGCCCTGAATGATCCTGCCTGGCTTTCCGCAGTGATTGGATTTGGAGGTTAATCGCTCAGGCCTCCACATCCCTAGCCTCATAGACAGATTGTGCAAGGATGGGCCTGAGTTCACTTTGTAACTTTGCAGGCCTCCATCGTCCCCTCAGGCTGTCTGTGGAGAGAGTCCTGGGAGGTAGACAGGGCCCTCCAGGGAAATGATGCCCCCTACTAGTGTCATTTAGAACAAGATAGGCTAAAGTCCTGAGCTGCAGACTGACAAGAACATTAGCCTTAGGAAATAGACGAGGAGACCTAATCTGTTATTTCCATCTCTAATTTCCATTATTCTGTGATCATCACTGTCTATGAGGTCTCCTTTTGGACACTAATAAAATAATGGAACAACTGTTAACAGAGAGAAAAAAACCTCTGAAAAACAAGACATGACCATCTTGAGGATAATAGGACTGAGACTGAGTTTATGTTTACAAAACAGCGCCAGACAAATGATCACATTTTTCCTTCTAAAATGACAGGGTAAGTGAAAGTAGAAGATGTCATGCATCTTGATTTAACTCAAGGATCTGATGCTGTGTGTCTTTAAGTGACTCTCACAAATTAATCGAAATTGGATTGGATGTGAAGACTGTCACTAAAATTGAAAACTGAATGACAGATTGCTAGATAATGGGACATATTGGCATATTATGGAAAAATCAATGATAAGTCTCATTTTCCTGAAAATTTTATTTAGTACTCCAGAAAGGGAAGGTAAGCAGTCCATGTGTGTATTGATATTTGTTTGGGTTTTTTTTCCCACTTAGCATTGTGGGATTGCACACCTTAAGACAGCTGAACATTCTTTTGAGGTAGAACAACCACATCCCAGGCTAGTAATAGTTAAAATAAATTCTTTTGTGGAGAATCAAGTTTCATGTACCAGTAGGAAAGTGGAAATAAGTATTCTTGACTTTCAGACAAGGAAGAACATGGATCAAGGACACTGATACAAAAAGGTTACAAACAGATGCTTCTATGAGGCAGAGGAGTCACACCTGTAACTTTCTGCAGTTTCTGTCTAGGTGTCTAGTTTGCTGGTCTTTTGTGTGCATATGGGTGAGAGGGTGAGTCTGGTGTGTATCTGTGTGGTGCATACATATTATATATGCATGTGCAGCATCTGTAGGATTGTGTTGTGTCACTGTGTGTATATGTAAATCAGTTTGTTTATAAGAATCCTCTGGTCATTAAATTCCATCATTTATTTTCCTACTCCCTTATGGTTTCAACAAATATTCATCCCACTACTATTCTGGCCCAGAGTATGCTAGGTTGCTATAGTTAAGAAGAAGCAATCTCTGCTCTGGAGGAAACGGAGGTCTATGTAGGTAGATGGGAATATAAAAAATAATTACAGTGAACTCTAAGACCTATTAAAATAAAGATGGGAACAAAGGTCTATGAGATTACAGTTTAAGGAATAATTTGTGTGAAATCAGAGAATCTGGAAGAGAACCCCACAAGGAAGTTGGGTTTTGAACTGTTCTATTTGACAGATGACAAAAATATTTCTAAGCAAATGAAACAACATGGGCAACGGCATGGAGACATAAGAAATATAGTTTTTCCAATAAATAAGCAGCTGAGTGTAGTTTAAGAGTGCATTTACAGAGGCAAGAAAAAAAGGCTAAGATAGATAAAGAGCAGGTCTGCTTTACTAAAGCTTTGGACATTAAAATGTCCCTGTACAGGAGCGTACAACTGTTAGCAGGTGGAGGAAATTCCAAGATGTCTGAATATTTAAATGTTATAGTTCCTCATGACACATTATATTTTGAGCCCCTTCGTATAAATGAAATAATCTTTAAAACTACAAAATTAAACACGAAACCTACTGGGACTGACCAGATGTTTGTTTGTCTGGATTCTCAAAGCATATTCTTAGAACCATCCCATATATAAAAGTTTCCAAAAGCAAACAGCAAACAGTGAGAGGCTTGGTGACCATATCTATGCAGTATGTGAACTGAGCAGATCACAGTCATTTCCCCGTGACTCCCTTTTTGCCAAAAATGCCCGGGGGAAGGGAGACAGGTTGAGATATTCAGGTTGATCTGAGCAGTGAAGCCAGTGGCTGCAGCTCATCCAGATCACGGATCCAGGTGGAAAGCTGTAAAGTCAGTGAACTCATTGTACAAGAAAAAATCCTATTCACTGAAAGTAAAAATGGCCTCAAAAAGATTTAAACAAAGTCACAGATGACAGATTTTTAATGAGTCATTAAAAGAACATGGGATGTATGAGTTTACAACCTTGGTCTTTGATCAAATCAATCATTCTTGGCCACAGCATCCCCTGCAGCCCACCCACCAGGCAGAAGACCCAGAGTGGAAGGTTCTCAACCCTCACAATGGTTTACCACGTCTTCTTTCTTCCCTGGATGCACTCCCTGAATAACACCATGGCCTCCCCTCCCTGCAGCTGCACAGACACAGCCAGGGACTGTGAGAGTCTGTATTTGGCATTTGTGTGCTCGGACAGGGAAGATAAATTGAAAATTTTCACAGATGAGTAAGAAGAACAATAAATGAGGGTGGAGGAAGTAAGAGAGATTGATTTCCACGAAAATTTTACAGGAGGAAAAAAAAACAGATTTATTTAGGTATTTCTAGTTATTAAGATAGGCTATAATAAAGGTCTTTTTGGTTAAATTAAAAGTGTACCCAAGGGCTTCTAAATACATTTTTCAGAATATCACAATTAGATTAAATTCATGCATTGGAAGATTCTCAGTAAATAACAGTCTGATTTCTTATTGTGACATCTCGGCTACAGAGGGCAGCTCCAAGGAGAGTCTCCACTAGAAAAATATAAACTCTCTAGGTTTCAGTGCTGAATGCTGGTGATGGTGATAATTCATGAGATGGAGAAAGACCTGCTGTGGGAAATGAGCAGGTGCTCCTCCAAGGATTTAAGAGCTGTTGTCAGGAATGGCCCTGCTCTTCAGAACACCTCCGCTTTTCCTTACCTGCTTGGGAAGCGACGCATTTACATCCCGGGATGGGCACTCATGCCCATGCCTCTGCGCTCGCACACACCCTCCCTCCTGCAGATGCACCTCGCCTGAATGTGTCCTGTCCATTAGTAACCCCTCTTGCTTCCTGTTCCTCTTCTGTCTCTACAATTTCTGCCATCCTACCCACCCACATGGACTATTTACAGATTCTACATCTGTATAAGGGCCAATGTCCCAAGTACAGAATTCTGTTTTCTCTAAGATAATAGTGAGGACTCCGTTCACCGTGGTTGCCCTGAACCCTCTCCTTAAAGCATGTCCTTGACAAGAAGTCGTGCTATTTTTTCCTACCTGACTCGGGCCATCTGTAACATTACCCAGGGACCACTCACAGAGCAATGGCAGGGCCCAGAGGAGAGCATCCCTCGACCTCAGAGTTTTGGGAATTTAAAAATCCCAAATTCGCCTTCCCTTCTTCTGGCCACCTAAAACTGAGCAAGAACCTTCTCTCAGCTGCTTGAGATCCAAAATCATATTTCACACGCTGCCCCATTTTAGGGTAATTAGTGACAAGCCCAGGCATAGCTCTGATTCTGCATAAATCTGGCCTTCTTTGACCAGCCCCAAATCTCTTCAGAAGTGATTCACATAGAGTCAGACAGTCCTGTGTGACATATGACATTTCTGACTTTTTTGGTCTATTTCTAGCTCATCATGTGGTTTTTGCTTCTCCCCCCTTGAGCTTGTTTCTGTGTCTCTGCCGCCTGTTCACCTTCCTCTAACCTCCCAGACGACATGTGCCCGCCAGGATGTGGCTGCTCCTTCATCTCTGGATGCCCTCCTCCCTGCCCTCCAGCCCGGACTTCATTGTCTGTGCCCCGCTCCTGGCACTGCCTTGTGTCTGAAAATGGGATTATCTTCCCATTAGCGCTCTCCGCATTCTCTCTGCCCCTCTCGTTATTGTCACTTATTGCTAACAAGGGCTTCCAGTGTATTTATTTTGCCATTTGGCCATTTATTTCTCTCTTTTCTTTCTCTTCGCTACCGCTTCTATCTTGTTTGTTTTGTTTTCCGTCTCCATCTCCTCCCTTTCTCCCAGGAGTCAATGAAAACGTTGCTGTCTTCTCTCCCACTCATCTCAGTGGTGAAACAACTAAAGGCGGCTCTTGGAATTAAGCCTAAAACTTGCAGTTTTTCCTCACTGCAGAGGCCCTGCTGTAATCTGATTCCAGGGGACATATCACCCCTGGGAAAGAAAAGACTTCCCTTTGGGTGATCAGGCAGGAGCTGATGTGTAACTGCAGACCTCTATCTACCAGCATCTCCTCTGACAAGCTTACCAAGCCTCACCTCCCACTTCCAGTTCGTTGAGAAACCCTGCTTCTTCGGGATTTTCTCAAGTGAAAACATGCTTTATTTGACCCATTTTCACAAGGACTGTGTGGTCAGTCAGCTGGATACAGGGAGGCACTTCATCGTTTGCGGACAGACAAATCTAGCCTGTGCTTGCCAAGACCAGCAAGCTGTGAGACAAAGGCCATGTTTGACCAGATGGGCACTTTTTTTCTAATTTATGCAAAAGCTCTTGATGAGATGGTAGTGACCCTGTGATCAGTTTGGGTGGTGCCCTTTGCTCCCTTCTAGAGGCAACTGTGACTCCACTGGACCTTCAGGGTGACCCATCAGGAGCAGCTAGCTACTCAAGTATCATTTGGGAAGCTTATTTAAAATATTGATTTTAATTTCATAGGTCTCAGAGAAGACTGAGGCTCTCCATTTGACATGCTCTATCAAATGATTCTAAATATAGTCTCAGCAATACTTGTTAAGCAAGACCTGCAGCCTCCTGACCTCTTGGTGGGGAGGAGTATCCTCTTATTGGTACACGATCCCCTTCCAAGGAAAACAGAGAACTAATGGCTAAGCCCATCCTGAAAGACTCTTGCGTATTACTGATTTGAGAAATGGAAGGTCAGACTTGCCCAAGGTCACACCATTGGTGGTCAAGCTTGACAGTAGCAGGAGGTGTTCAAGATAAATAAGTTGGATAAATAAAGATTTAAGAGAAATGCTGTGCAAAGAATGCATACTATTCTGAGTCAGTGATTAGCTGTGGATGGGAGGGATATATTCTGTGACCCACCTGCTTCCTCTCCCCAAGCAGACTCCTCTTCATCACGTGTGCCCCTTGCCCCTCATTTCAGTGACAAGCACCCACCTACAGTGCTGCCCACCTACCACAGGAGCGGTGACACTGTACCACACTGCTGACTGACGTATCCAGTCACAGCACCAAGAAACTTATTTTAAACAGCACCGGAGGCGGGAACACTCATATTTCCTCCAACATGACCACTACGGTGAAAAAAAACCAACCTCAATTTACCCTCCCATCTGCTCAAGAATGGAAGATAAATTGTTTCAATTTTATAGAAATGAATGTTTTATGTCTTGCCTATGCTTTCCAGAGAGTGTCCTGAATTTCTATATTCTACGGAATGCATGAATGTTTCCCATGAGGAATGCTCCCTGGACCTTCCCTTTCCTTGAGCTTCACTCTCAGAATAGTAGGATGGAGACTGCTGTTATTTTTCTTGGCTTTGAATATTTTGGCTATTTATCTTTTTTAAAAAAGATCAATAGAAAGAGAAATCCACTCATTATCCCATACTTAGAGAAAACTTCCATTACCATTTGGCATATTTCTTCCCAATTTCTTTTCCTATGCGTTAGAAGTTTCCCCTCAATTCTGTGTATTTTTTGTTCTCTCTTATAATTTGACACTAAGCATGTGTTACTTTTATATTCACAAAATGGGAGCTATAAAGCAGAAGGCTGTAAGAGAATCTTTATGGTACATTATTTTTTCCCCCATGGGGAAAACTTTTTCCACGGGGAAGTTACTCCTAATGTCTAACTTAAAATCTCCAACTTTAAACTGCTCCTAGTGGAAAGAAAGAAGTTGTTTAAAACCTAGCATTTAGGCCAAACTCCCTTACTCCACACCTGTCTGTAAGTTTGTGTATGTAATACACCAACCTGTGACCTCCACATTCAACACGATAGTTAATGCAATACAACTGCAATGTCACCAAGGGCTGAGTAATCCATCATATAATGCTAATTAATTGAAATCATTTATTAAGCATGCTGGACACTGAGCTAGGTGACTTTTAAAAAAATATTACTAGTAATCTTGAGGTAAAAAAAAATTCTAAACTTAAATGCTTTTAAAGAGTAATGAGTATACATATGCCACTTACAATTCCTATGAAAACAATTTTGGTAAAAGGAATTTTAAGTTAGAATTTTGCTAGACAAGGACTTTGGGTTCTTGTTTAGAGACTCATATTGTAATTACTTTCCCTAACTTTTAAAGTTTATACAATTTCAAAAATTAGAAAGCAAACATTTTGTCACAGCATAGCTTGTTTTTATCTTTCTCTTTCCTTTGTACAAAAGGAACACATAGATTGGTAGAAAATCTAGAAAAGAAATAAAGCAAACCCCCCCCCCGAACCAAAAAACAACCCAAGCCACCTGAAGTTCCAGTCCCTAGAATGAACTCAGTGACTTTGTGTTTTATTTGTTTAGTTGAATGTTGTTTTAACAAAAATAGATTCACATTATTCATATTGTTTTATCTCTTCTTTGACATATATATACATACTGATTCTTATTTATGTATGCAGATATTTGCACACACTGTATATATATCTGTACATATACATACATGCACATGCATATATGTATGCCTTACATATAGTGATAAAGTATATATCCTTAAGGCTCAGTGGCATGTAGGCCTGTGTCACAGTGCTGAACAGCACTCTCTGATGCCACATCTAGACTTTTTTCATCAAATCATAGTGGAGTTCATCATTGCAGTCACATTTTCTTTCCCATGTAGTCTCTTTCCCACCTAAATTTTTTACCTTACCCCAGGGCTCTCTGCACTGAGGTAAGCATGGTTGGCTAGAGGAGATAAAACCAACAACAGTCTTTCCAGTCATGGTTGGCCTTTGGATTTAAGACCCCTGGATGTCAGAGGTTCTTTCCACTGCTGTTGTTCAGAAATGTGAAAAGAGGCTGCAGGAACAACTACACAAATCCGTGAGGGCACACTAGCTCAGTTAGCACTGGAGATGGAGCCGTCCCATGGGGCTGCCCACACTCACCCTGCTGTGCAGCAGGCAGGGTCTTTCTTACAATCAAGTGAGTGAGTGACTTTACATGGAGTTCACCATTGTGGGATGGTCACACATGGGAACTGGAAACAGCCTGCCCGGAGTTGAATGAACTGTCCCAGTGAGCCACAGTACTCCAAGCGCCTGGTATAATGGCCCTCTGCCCCACAGGCAGAGCAGTACCACAGTGAGAGCAGCACCAGTAGTAACAAAGCTGACATTTAGCTGCTCCTCACCATGTGCCAACTTTTCTTCTAAGTGCTTTTCCTGTACCAATAAATTTAACTCTCATTTCAACCCTATAAAGCGGGAACTATTACTGTCCTCATCTTACAGGTGGCCCTACTGAGTACTGCAGCAGCATTTAGAGTGCTAGACATAAGAAGAGAACCATAGCCATCCCCAAGAAGGATTTTTCCCCCAGCCTCCTCAGGGGACTTGTTCTTGCGAGTCTCAAAATGAAAGCAAGGGAGGAAAGAGCTGAGATTCCCTTGTAAGGGTCCAAGGGCAGAGGCTCCATTCATTGAAGTCTAGTTTCAAACAAAAAGTATGTGATCTGAGTTGAGAATCTCTGAATGATGTAGAGACCTAGGAGGAGTGACAAGTCAAGAGAGGGAACTTGCTGAAGGCCCACACATGATAAATGTCATTGGCTGCTGCCCAATTCAGGTAAAAAAAAAAAAGAAAAGAGTCACACCAGTTGAACATTTACTGAGGGGCTCCAGGTTGTAACTGTATGTGGGGACAAGCATCTGTTCCTAGGTAGCTCTGTGCCATGGCTGGTATGAAATCATGGCCAGGTGTCCAAGTCCGGATGGCGCGTGGTGGCCAAGGCCTGCACAGCCTGTGCTGTGGACTCACACAGGGGTCCCACTTGCCTACTTACAACATAGATGTAGGAAGATGAAACACCAAATCTTTGCTATTGGCAAATAATTCAGAGCCCTTGTCCAGTGGGTTGGGAGTGACATCTTCACATTTGAGGCACTGGTCACGCATTTCCTCAGGCTCCTGGCTTCGGGAAAAGATAGGCTGGGACTTGCCCAAAGGTTTTTCTTTCAGACAGTGACTTGACTATTGTTAACCAACGTCACTTAGCTTTGGTCCAACTGTTTCATCCTAGCTGGGAAACTGAGTACTCCTCACTTTCAAATGTTCAGTTGCTCACATTCTGTATGGGTGTACATGATGTCGGGATCAAATCCAGGGTCTTGTGGGCCAGGAAGCGTGCTGTCACCGAGGCATGGCCCTGCCCTCACCTGCTCCCGTTGTATCTGTGTGGGGAGCAGCAGAGCATAATGGGAAGAGCACAGAGTTGGAGTGAGACAGACCTGGGCTCAAATTTCATGTTTTTTTAAAAGCCCTGCCCTGCCCTTTCAGTTTCCCCAACTGTAAACTTTACACCTCAATTTAATAAGTAATATAACCTACTTCACAGAGTTGTTGTAAAGATTATTAAAAACCTACACAAGATGTGTAGCACTCCATAGTATTATATAAACTATGTAAGTACTCAACATGTGGTGGCAATAAATACCCTCTCTGATGATGTTTTACATTGGTTATGGCCTCCTTTACATTCTCTGTGACAGCATCAATTTTACCCTTGGATTTAGAATAAGCCACCACAACAATATGAATTCCATAAAGGCACAAATAATGTCACTTTGTATCACTGAATATATATATATATATTATAAATATCACTGCCTGGAACATAGTAGGTGGTCAAAAAATGTCAAATAAAGGAAGAAATGTTTCCATCCTTTAGTGGTTCTTCAAGAGCAATGCCTAGTGACTATCTCCCAAACATTACAAAGTTTGGGGTGCTTTGGGCAAGACCTACATAGGCCTCTTGCTAAACCTAAATACAGATCTTATATAAAGCCCTATTAAATTTTAGCTTCCCTCACTGAAGTAGTGAGTCAGCTCCCTAATTTTAGGATGTGAGAGTAGGCTTATCAGCTGGATCCCTGACAATTCTAGACACTCCGCGTTGGAAGCTCACCTCAAGGTCATATTATCCAACCTGCCACCCGATGTAGAAATCCCTCCCACAGTCTTTTCAGCAGATGGCCTCCTCGCCACTGTTTGAACACTGGGTGATGGGGGCTACATTATTTGCAGGAGCAGCTTATTCTAATATTGAGATGCAGTCTTTGATAGGTCTTCAGCCTGAATCAAAACATATTTTCCTACCACTTCCACCTGTTTCATGAGCTCTGTCATTTGGAAACATAAAGAAATGTTTTGGTTTCCTCCCTCTATGCACAGTACTGCTAGTTAATATGACACCTTTATGTGCATTAGAAAAACATGCTGATCTCCCATACAGTAGGGATGGATGCTTGTGAACAAATACCACCTGGCGGGCCACATGTTCATGTTTCAGGTGATTGTGTCTAGGACAGTCTCTTTCCTGAGCCTTTGCTTCTCGATGTCCCTAATTCATTCAAGTTTTCTTTAGATTGAAAGTTTCCTTAATCTCTTAAAGATTCTGCTAGCTGTCTCCTGCATCTCTCTAATTTGTTACTATGTTCTTAGACTATGCTATCTAGCATTGATTAAACAGCTCAATAGAATTAATCATGCCTATTTCTTTCTTGCCCTGTGCTTTTTATTAATGAATTCTAAGCTGTACAGGGTTAAGTCTTTTTTTTTTTTTTTTTTTTTTTTGCGGTACTGGGGATCGAACTCAGGACCCTGCGCTTGCTAGGCAAGCATTTATTCCACTGAGCTATATCCCCAGCCCCAGGGTTAAGTCTTTTAAGCGAAAAATCACTGTGTCTTCTTGTCTGAGTTTGTGTTCAACTGCAACTATTGTTTAGGGACTGCTGTCAGACAAAGCACGTATATTCAAGACTACAGTCAATCGTCTTCACCTAAGTGAGGACTTTTTTTAAAGTACTGTGAAATTTTAACTTGCAGCTTATTGAACTCTTTTGAATCTTGACTCTGTTATCCTGTGTATTAGCGACCCCTTCTATTTTATATTATTTGCAAATGTATGGCTGTTCTTTCCCATCCGTGGTTTCACTTCCCAGGGCTCAGTTGCCCACAGCCAACAGTGCCTGAAAATATTAAATGGAAGACTCTAGAAATAATCCCTAAATTTTAAATCGCCTACTATTTGGGTAGCATGATAAAACCCCATGCCTTCACTCTCTGTTTCCTCCAGCTTGTGAATCATTCTTTGTCTAGGACATGCATGCTATATACTCGAGCTATTTACTTAGTCCCTTAGTAGCCGTTTTAGTTATCAGGCCCACTGGCACCTTACCACAGTGCTTATGCTCAAATAACCTTTCTTTCACTTGTTTGCCCCACAGTGCAAGAGCAGTAATGTTGGCAATTTGGAGATGTCAAAGAGAAATTATAAAGTGCATTCTTTGAGTGAAAAGGTGAAAGCTCTCCACTTTATCATGAGTGTGCATGTATAGAAAAACTCCTTCCTACATTTAGAGTTCAATATTACCCACAACTTTAGGCACCCACTGGGGATCTTAGAACATATTCTCTATGGAGAAGGGGAGAATGAATATATTCTGGTGACCTTCTCCAAGTCATTGATGAAATCCCTAATGACAGCAAGTGCCAGCCTTGCTGGTAGAGACCTTCTGCAGGTCAACCTTGACCCCTTCTTTAAAACATGTTGGCTACAATTAGTCAACCACATAGAAATTCATCCAGTGTACAGTCATTCACTATATTGCCATCTGGTCCACATAAAAGAATTTGCCTGCTGCCTGACTCAGAATAGGCATTTGAAATGTTTTCTAATCCAGGGAGCTGAATCCTTTTTGAAAATCAACGAAGATAGCTTTTGTGTCATCTTTTGAGATGACCATGAAGAGG